>BSBK01003459.1:147500-305000 GCA_027943335.1 Chamaecyparis obtusa
GTATTTCTATTATATTTAATAGTTAAGTATTGAATTAAAAATGACACATTATGGTAGTGGGTTCTAATAAAAGAGACAATATATCTGCAAAGATTTTGTCTCAACTTTGTGGAAATGCTTTCCTTAGTCGAGAATCTATGTTTTCTAGCATAATCTATCCAACAAAGCTCATTTCATCAATCAAAATGTATTTGATATGTGTCATTTCTTCTTGGAAACTTATAAGACGCGCTCCTTCTAGCTGAGAAAAATCACTTATTGGGATTATTAATTTTGAATTAATTGTAAAAGCTCTAATATTGAAGGCTACATTTCCTGTCGGCACTAGTAAAAGAAGGGGAGAAGGAGCTGGCATTGTTGAATTTTGAAGGGCTTCATGAATGGCACCAATCAAATATGACTTTCCTGTTCCTTTCATTCCTTGAATTATCATGGACAAAGATACTCTATTTTCATTGCTATGGTAATGTGTCATAATTATGTCCATTTCCATTTGTTGTTTATTGCCGAGGGTTGTATAGTTTATGCATTGTAGATATCATCATAAATTAGACATCCATGTTCCTTCATATTTTTAATGAAATTGATTACTCCAATCATATACTCTTCACTCTGATATTCATTAGACCAATTTATATTTATATCAATGTCTCTTCTTCCCAACATATTTATTTCTGAAACTTGCATATTTTGACAATTATGAAGCCTAGATATGATTTCTCATTCATGCTCTATGGTATTTTCCACAATAGGTTCATCTTCTTTAATTTCTGAATTATTATTATTTTCACCTTCCTCTATAATTATTTCTCTTTGCACATGCCAAGAATTATAATTGAATGAGTCCCACTTTTCTATTATGGAGTTAGTATCCTCATCGATATCCCTTTCTATGTCATGAAATGGTTTGTAAAGTAATAACTCTAAAAAATAAAACTCAGCCCATTTTTGCGAACCACGTGGAGGAATGGATAGAAACCTTGAAAAAACTCTGACAATAGTTTCTCTTTCCCTTGGATCCCATTTCTTGTCTCTTCTTCTTCTTTTAGGATTGTATTTCCATGATTTGGCCACATCAATTAATGTTATGCCTTCCATACAAAGAGGCCTTTGTTTATATCCATCAATGAAAGATTTTTTTTGATCATCATAGTCCTGCTCATTATTCAGAGTTACTGATTTGACGAAGTTGTTGTGAGACATTCCTATTGATAAATCTAATACTTCTCTCCATCAGTGGAAGTTCTAACAACATGTAACAAGTTTCTTGAGCTCCAATGTCCCGTTTTATGATAGTTTTTGTTAGAAGCCTTCTATATGCTCATGCAGCTAAATCATTAGGGTTTTCAAAGTTTGAAAGACACATCAAAATTTGGTTATATGTTTTTGATCTTTTCTCATCTTTTGATACATACTTTGAAATGTATTTTATTACTTCATGTTTGGAAAAAATGGGCTGCCAACTATATTTTCTCTCTATAATTGCAGTATGTGACATTTATGTGAATTATCATCATTTCTTATTGGTTTAAATTTTTTTTTACCTATTTCTATATCTTCATATCATTTGGATCCCCTAAGATTCAATGGCCAAGGAGCATGATATCTGTAAAATAAAAAAGAATGAATATGTATTATTACTTATTTAAGTAGATATGAAAATATGATATACAAATATTAGTTGGTATAATGATCACCTTCAAACCATCCTTCCTTGTTTTTTTTGTAGGCATGCACTCTCTCTACAGATTGCGTGGCATTCAACAAAAATTATTAGTTCTTCATAGTCGCTGACAATATCCATCTTGGCAAGTTGTGCTATATTTTTGAGACATGGATGTTGACCAAAATTTTGGAATGCCTACAATTGAAATAAGGATATTAAATATATCAATTATATCATTAGATCTTTTAATAAATTATCTCATATATTAATGAGATATTTAATATAAAATGTTGATGATCTCACCCGTACATTTCTTTGATGTGGATCTTCTCTAATGTTCCATGCATGAATAGTACGATGAAAATATTGCTATGGAGTTCTTCATTCCTCCTCATTTGACAAATCAATATTGTCCATATTGGGTATTGTCCATATTGGGTACACCATTGATCCATAAAAATCCATGCACATGTGGAGAACCCCTATGTTTCCACTCATACCTGCACCAAAAATATTTGACATCCATTCCATCTTCTAGAATTTTTTTTCTAAATATTGTATGTCTTAAGTGCATGTAATGTGCAACTATATGAGGATAGTTGATTACATTTTTTTTCACTAATTTTGAGCTTCTCGTGCATTTTTTGGACATATTCCTAGCATCAGACCATGAAGATCTGTAAAATGCATATTTTTTGCACTTAAGGTGAAAAATATTGTTGGAGTGCCAATTTGGTGAAGCATGTCTTTCAATTCTACACCATATTTAGTCTAGTATGACCTTGTTCCTCTTAATCTCATTCCAAATCTCATTCAAAACCACATTAACTGATCATCTAGATGAGACTGTGGCATCACTTAAATATGTTCACGTAACTCATTAATAGTAATGGGTGTGTCTTGGATATTTCTTTTCACAAACACAGTAGATGAATTTTATGCACAGTGTTGCATTATCATATTCTTCATAAAATATCTAAACTGTGGATGTTTACCAAACCTATGATCCCTATATCGCAATAGATGCTTCAAAAAGTCATGCAGATGCACACGTCTCATTCTTGGTTCTAACCAGTCACATCTACAATCAAGAAATAAAGTTGTAAATTCCATGTCTAGTAATCCTGATGTTGCATACTCATTGATAGGGCAATCACCAATACCAGGCCAATCAATCAATGTTGTTGGAGTTAACTCAAGGTTATTAACCCATAATTGAATTAATTCTATTTCTCTTTGGGCATTCGGTGGTCTGGAAGCCATTGATGTAGTGGGCTCTATTGTATTACCTTCATCAGTCTCCACAATAGGACCAACATATGTGATTTCATTGGTATCTGAATCAAATTCTATTTGCACTATGTTTAATCTGTTGGAATGCAGAGATAGGGTACTAAGAGGGGAGGGTGAATCAGTAACCACAAAAACTTTAACTCCAAAAACTCAATCAGAAAATAGTAGTAAACTAACCCTCTAACTAAATCCATTGTATGCATCATTCATTCAATTAACCAGTAAATGTAAATTGCATGAAATCAATAATAAATCAATTACATAATACAACTATTTTGGTTATGCAGAAACCCTTTTTAGAAGGTAAAAACTATGGTGGGGATGACACCAACAAATTATTCACTACTATAGATAATAAAGTTTTCATGTTAGGGATATAGATTATGACTTCTAGTGATCTTACGTTGTTAAGAGTAACAATTAGATCAGCTAGATCTACCTAGTTATATGATTTAAAAAACACTACTTGAGTGTGTACTCGATTAAGAGATTTCAAATAAAGACTTTTGGGTCTACTCTGTTAAGAGATTTTTGCTAACTTTGTTACAATAATTAGAGAATAATAGGATGTATCTGCAAATGATAACTTAACCTTGTCCAAAATAGATCTATGAAATACTCAATAAATATCACCTTGATATGTAAAATTCTTATCTCTGAACTGCTTGGTAGCCTTGTCTGATTCTACCTAATTTGAATGTGTCTATATTCTACTCTTCTCTATCTCATAACTAATGTCTTGAAGTTGGCTTCTTGCTTCAAGATCTCCTTGTTGGAGATTTTCCAGCAAGCCAGTACTGAATATATGTTTGTCATTGATGACAACATATGGAAAGAAGAATGCATGGAAGCCTCATGGAGAGAGCCTTGAGCATATGTTTTGTAGATATATTATCAGCATGATATCATAATCACAAATGTTGATTCTTAGTATAGATAGTTATACAGTTGACTATTTTAGTAAGTGTTCCTGACAGGTCCCAGGAAGAGTTCTATATGTGATTTATATTATGGTGGTGGTGGAGCCTTATGCTTTTACATTTATGTTGTAGACATGTGTATAATTCTATGTTCATGGATGCAGAGTCTGATATGCAGTACAATCTAAGTTATGAAGTCTCCAGTTGCTAGTTATAATTTCCTGAGTTTATGTGACAGAGCCGACTTTACTTTTATTTTTGTATTAGTTGCACCTATCATTTGGATATGCACACTTGGATTAGTGTTTGGAGGAGAGTTAAGAATGTTTTCTTCAGAGTGCATGACGTAATTTAGCATGAGAAGAAAGTAGCAGTTAATTTGGTGGAGCTGATAGTGTGAAGCGACGCATCTACTCATATGGAGTTGAGAAGTCCTAATTTGTGTTCGTGCTTAGTAGAGCCAACTGAGAAGTTATTGGGGAGTTGTATTGTTTCTCTAATATGATTTCAAGATGGTTCTAACAGGCTGACTTGATTATATCATTTAGAGGAAATATATTTATAGGTAGTCATTTGTGCTTGCTAGGTATGGTAGTTAGTTTAAAAAGAAAAGAAGCAGAGCAGAAGTTGTGAAGTATTTTTCTATCAACAAAAGGTCTATGTGACAAAGAAGAAAGTGTATGCTACTTATTGGAACTGATCAAGACAGAAGGTCTACCTTGTAGTTCACCAAGATCCAAATATAGTGTGTATCTGTTAAATAGAAGGTTGCAACCTTCACCCCTTTGAGAAGTGTGCTCTCAGACAATGTGTCCTCACCCCTAACATGGTTTGACCCTTCACTAGGTCACTATGCTTATTGTATTGTAAAGATAAACTCCTAACAGGGTTGTAAGATCTTCTAACAAGGATCATTATATACTAGTGCAGTTTTAGTGGGTGTCAATTCCCACTGGGCTTTTTACCTATTTGGGTTTCCCTGTAACCAAAATTGTGTTCATGTGTTATTGTGTTTATGCTTAATGTTCTTCGGTACTTAATTGTAAAAAAATTGAATCTTGTAGATAATTGATTCACCCCCCCCCCCCCATCTTAGTTATCTATTAGCACTATTCCTAATAATTGGTATCAGAGCCAAGTGCCTCAAAGAGAAAGTTTAACAACTTAAGGTTGATCAGATGGAATTCTTTAAAAAAGAAAGTCCTAAGTTTGATGGAGAGAACTATCTAGATTGGAAGAACAAAATGATGACACATTTTCAATGCATTGCCTTTGAGATTTTTGAAGTAGCTACCAAAGAAGTTAAGGTACCCTCTCTAGCAAATCTTGCAAAGGATGATGCAACCTTGGAGCAGAAGGTGATGTTCACTTCAAATATTATTGCCAAAGAAGCCCTTATTAGCCCCTTATTTGACAGTGAGTTTTCAGAGATCAAGAAAATGGACAAGGCCTATATGATATGGAAGTATCTAGAAGACATACATTTGAAGGAGATATTCAAGCCAAGAATGCACGTAGAAAGACATGGATGAAAAGATACAATACATTAGAGATGCTACCTAATGATAATGTCAGAGCCTACAATCAAAGGATTAAAGAAGCAATTGGAGGAATTAGAAAAAATGGTGGAGAGATTTCAGAAGAAGACATAATGGACAAGTTCATGACCACTTTGACACCAGAATATAACAACAAGATATAAATCCTTGATGAAACTATTAAATCCACAAAAGACTTCAAAAAAGAGACCTTAATCAGCAAGCTTTCATCCTTTGAGATATCAAGATTGAAGACAAAGCCTAAATGTGAAATGACATTCAATGCTTCAGTCCATGGTAAGAAATCCTTGAACACCTCTAGTAATTTTGATGATGATGATGAAGAGAAATAACTAGATCATTTCATTTCTTTGATTGCTAAGAAAGAAAGGAAAGGAAAAGGGAAATATGAAGGTAAGTTACCATTCAAATTCTTTTCATGTAACAAGATTGGTCACTTTGCCTTTAACTGTCCTACAAGAGTCAAGAAGTTCAAAATGTTGAACCTACAACTGACTTACAATTGATTATTGAAACAGTGATTGAAGATCACATGAAAAGTAGTTGTATAGATATACAATATGTTAAATCAGTATTATGTTGTCATTGATGTCAACTAGTTTCTTATTAGTTTGATAGTACTTATCTTGTAAGTTATCATTACCGAGACATCTAAAAAATGGTGAAAGAAGGTCACAACAAATAAGGATAAGGAATGGATTGGATAACTTATTGATGAGTCTTTGATCTCATTATATTGACTTTAGTATGTTGTATTCATCTATTATGGAGAAAGGAACTAAAAGACACAAAGCAGTGTTGGTCAGTAAAAGAGAACAATTTAATGTTTACCGAGATCCTTAGTGTAAACACTGACGATAGTATACACCGATGCAATGTGTTGTATACTGAGCATAAGTTTAAATGATGGAGGTTTACTGATGCATTTCTTTGTTAACCGAGGAGAATAGAAATGCATTTAATGATATTGTCGACTAGACAATTTGACGACAAAACTGATGAGTTGGATTCACATGATTTCAAGGTGAAAAGTCAAAGTTTGTTACAAGGATCTATGGCTAACAAAATTCAAGGAAGATCTGATGAAGGAGATTGAAACATGTTAATGACACATCAGCCAAGGAAGTTTAAAGCGGCAAAATTAGTGGATATGATTAAGCGGCAAAATCTAATGGATGAAAATGAAACAGCTTACTTGTTTATTTAAGGAGAAAGACAATACATTATATTAAGAGAGAAAGAGGAGGAGATACTACAGAAGCTGAGTGTGACCTAGCATTCATGCATTTCTGATCAAACAAGTTACTGAATCGAGCTACAGAAACCAAGCTGCACAATGAACAAACTGAGCTACACAGAGCACAGAACTGATTGTTTGTAAGTGATATTGATATTAGATCTAAAGTGATATATTGGTTAGAAAACATTGTTGAGCATAACACTGATTTGCAACTATGATTTGTTGTATTAAGGCAGATCAACCTACTGTTACTTTCTAATAATTGTAAATAGTGAAAATCTCTTAACCGAGTGGACTTTTAAGTCTTATTTATGCTTCATTCTGACAAGTGAAACATTGTTATCCTATAAATCAGCACAGTGAGTGACATAAGATTAAAAGATAACTTCTAGTGCAAAATCCTCTAACCAGGTCACACCTAACAGTGTGTATTGTAACCTTTAATAGGGTTGGATCCTCATAGGCCTCACTTCAGAAGAGTGAAATTTTTGGGTTGCTGGTTCCCAAGTGGTTTTTCCCTTAACAGGGTTTCCATGTTAAATCATTGTGTTATGTGTTTATTGTGATGATTGTTTATTATCATACTTTACATTTTAGCTATTTGATTTGATCGGTAACTACTAAAGAGCTTTAACTGAAGATCGGTAAAAACACTGACAGTGAATCATATATATGTTCACTGACTGACAGAAATTAGAGAAACAACATTTTGGATTACTCATTATTGTTTAGGGACTTGGATAACTAATTCACCCCCCTCTCAGTTATTCTAACAATTGGTATCAGAGCTGTTTGGTTTCTTGAAACAGAGTTTTAAGGACTTGAGCATAAAGATCACAAAATGAGTAAGAGGGAAGTGCCTAGACTGAACAAAGACAACTTCTCAGTATGGCAATAGAGAATGAAATTGCATATAGCTAGAATCGGTGGAGATGCACTACATTTTATGAAAACTAGCTATAGCGAACCAACTGGTCCTCTGACTATGGAACAACTAAAAGACAAGCATGATCACAATGTAGCAATGATGGAACTTGTTTCTACCTATATTGAGGCTGAATTTGAATAAATCAAAGGATTGACTACTGCTAAGGCAATGTGGGATAGATTAGAGCAAGTATACAGTGGTAATACATTTGTCAAAAGAGCTAGAGCAGAAAGCTTAAGAGGTAAATTTGATGAAATGAGAATGAAAGAAGGAGAAAATATTGCTGAATATTCAAATAGAATTGAAGAAGAGACTATAATCAGCAAAATCCTCAGAACCCTGCTACTTGTCTATGCAATCAGAGTATCAGAAATTCATGAGAATCGAGACACATCCAATCTTACACTTGATACTTTGGTCAGTAAGCTTACTAATTTTGAATTGAACAATTTTAATAATAGTGTTGTACCTTCTATTGAGTCTACTTTCATGTCTTCTCTGAAGATTGGGAAATCTATTAAGAAAAATAGAAATAATAATGATAGTGATACTGATGATGACCTTGATGAGCTTGAAGAATTAATGGCTAGAAGATTACTGAAAGGTAAAGGGAGATATAGAGGTAAGTTACCCTTGGCATGCTTTAATTGTAAGGAAGTAGGTCATATTGCTGCTAACTGTCCTCAAAAAAGAAATGATGATGATGAACCGAGAGATAAATCTGAAGGAAGTTATGGGAGGAGAGTTGATAGAAGCTACCGACATAGTAATAGAAATGACCGAAAGGACAAAGGTAAAAAGGCTTGTTATATAGCTGAAAATAATAACTCTGAGTCTGATTCTAATGATGAAGAGGTAGTGTTTGTTGTAATGAAGGAAGATTTAGAAGAAGATGAAAACCAAGATGAATCTGCCCTAATCTCATGGATAAGCAAGAATGAAACATGGATCATTGACAATGGCTACACACATCATATGACAGGTGATGTAGATAAATTTGATGAATTAGCTGAATATAATGGTGGATGTATAAGAATGGGAAATGATGCCCCATGTACTGTGAAAGGTAAAGGTACCCTTCTAATTAATGATAGAATAAAATGTGAGAATGCTTACTGGGTATATGGACTGAATTACAATTTGTTGAGTGTGGCACAACTAAATAATTTAGGCCACAAATTGGTGTTTGAAAATAAAAAGGTGAAAATCTATGAAAATGATGGAAGACTTTTCGGGATTGGTACTCAAACCAAAGGTAATTTTTTTCAACTTGATATTGATAAGTCTTCTTGCCTACTTATGAAAGATGAAGATGCTTGGATATGGCACAAGAGATTATGTCATGTAAACTTTGATAATATGATCAAAATCAATAAAAAGAAGAGAGTTAGAGGTTTACCTAACTTATCTAAGCCTGATCATACTTTATGCCATGAATGTCAGAAAGGGAAAATGACCAAATCTAGTTTTAAGAGTAAGGACTTCTCCACAAAGAAGATTCTTGAGTTGGTTCATACCGACTTATGTGGACCTATGAGAACTCAAAGCTACTATGGTGATAGATACTTTATTCTCTTTGTTGATGATTACACTAGATTGATGACTGTGATGTTTTTGAAGGAAAAGTTTGAAGCTTTCAAACTGTTTAAATGGTATAAGGCTAAAGTTGAAAAGGAAATTGGAAAGGAAATCAAATGTCTTAGATCAAATAGAGGTGGTGAATTTATATCTTGTGAATTTACTAACTTCTATAATGAGCATGGAATCCAAAGGTAGGTGTCAGCACTGAGAACCCCACAACAGAATGGTATTGTTGAGAGAAGAAATAGATCAATAATTGATTGTGCTAGGACACTGATGATACAAAATAATGTCACTCAAAAATTCTAGAGAGAAGCTATGAGCACTGCACTCTATGTGCTTAACCGAGTACAGTTGAAGAAAGACACCAACCAAACACCATATGAACTTTGGTTTGGACACAAGCCCAATGTAAGTTACTTTAGAATCTTTGGAAGTAAGTGTTTTATTCTGAAAAATGATAGGAATGGTAAGTTTGATTCCAAAGGAGATGAAGGAATATTTTTAGGATATTCTGCCCAAAGAAAAGCTTACAAATGTCTGAACAAGGTGACTAATAAAATTGTTGAAAGTGTGAATGTTCATGTTGATGAATATGATGATAAGATCACAGATGAGCAGATAAAGGAACCATAAGATTATAGACAGTTCACTTACTATGAGTTTCTTGAGTTTCAACCAAGGACACCATAGACTGCTGCAACCGGCCAACCAATAAACAATGTACCATAATTGATAGAACCGACTGAACATATTGATGATCAAGGAGGAGCTCCCGAGCAAGCTAATGAACTAGAACAGAATGCACAACAGAATACATAGCAGGATGCACAAGATAGAATATCTAGGATACTGACAAGATTTGTCAGAAGACATCATCCTGAAGGTCAGATTATTGGAAACAAAGATCCTGGAATGCAAACAAGAAGAAAAACAAGACAAGGTACTTGCTTAGTTTGTGAATTTGAACCTAAGAATGTACAAGTTGCTTTGGATAATGAAGAATGGGTCAATGCAATGACTGGAGAGATTAACAAAATAGAAAAGAATAAAACTTGGACCTTAGTACCCTGACCTAAAGATAAAAATGTTATTGGTACTGAATGGATTTTTAGAAATAAGCTGAATGAAAATGGAGAAGTGACGAGAAATAAAGCAAGACTTGTATGCAAATGATATGCGAAAGAAGAAGGAATTGACTATGGTGAAACATTTGCACCTGTTGCAAGACTTGAGGGTGTTAGAATGTTACTGGCATATGCTGCACATAAGAAATTTAAGGTATACCAAATGGATGTCAAGTTTGCTTTCTTGAATGGAATACTTGAAGAGGAGGTCTACATTGAATAGCCTAAAGGATTTGAAGATCTAGACAACCAAGATATGGTTTGTAGACTGCACAAAGTACTGTATGGACTGAAACAAGCACTGAGAGCATGGTATGAAAGGTTGCACACCTATTTGTTAAGTATTGGTTTTATCAAAACAAGTGATAATAGTAATTTGTATATGAAAGGTAAAACTGATGATACTATTATCATAGCTAAAATATTTGTTGATGATATAATTTTTGGAGGTAGAGATATTGTATGTAAAGCATTTGCTGATGAGATGCAAAAGGAATTTGAAATGTCTATGTTTAGAGAGATTAAGTTCTTTCTAGGACTACAGGTGATTCAACATAGTGATGGAATCTTCATCACTCAATCAAAATACATAAAGGAGGTATTGAAGACATTTGGCATGGAAGATGCAAAACTAGTGGGAACACCGATGGCTACTGGATGTAAGTTGACAAAGGAAGATGAGACTACCGAGGTAAATCAAACACTTTACCAATCCATGATTGGTAAGCTGATGTATGTAGTTCACAGTAGACTGGATATAGCTCATGCTGTTGGAATAGTTGCAAGATTTTTTGCAAATCCTAGAGAATCACATATGATAGCAACAAAAAGGATATTGAGATATCTTAAGAAGATAGAAGATTATGGTTTATGGTATTCAAGAGATGGAAAGTTTGAACTAAAAGTGTATACCGATGCTGACTGGGTTGGTAATGTGGATGACAAAAAAAGTACAACTAGAGGAGCATTTTTCTTTGGAGACAAACTTTTAACTTGGACAAGAAAGAAGCAGAGTTGTATTTCTTAGTCAACAGCTAAAGCTGAATATGTTGTTGCTGCAAAAAATTGCTCCAATATAGCCTATATCAAGCAAGTGTTGGAAGGTATGAATGAGGTGATCACTAATCCAGTGACTATATATTGTGCCAACACTAGTGCTATAAACATATCAAAGAATCCGGTAATGCACTAAAAAAAAAAGCATATATCAATTAAGTATCATTACTTAAGGGAACAAGTGCAGGAAAAGAAAGTTAAACTGGAGTTTGTTACATCAAAAGAATAACTTGCAGACATTTTTACAAAGCCTCTGTCGAAAGACACTTTTGACTACTTGAGGAATAGACTTTGGGTCCGTCCCTTGTCTATCGGTCACTAAGGTGATTTGGAATGCTGCATTAGCCTATTATATCAAAAGATCACTCATGTTGATGCTAGCATAGATCGCACTTTGATTAAGTTCAAGGTTGTGATTAAGTTTGAAGAACAGATGGAGATATTAGTATATTGAGAAACAATGAAGAGGTTTGGACAAGACTGATGTTTGTTTATTTTGTTCATTTGGCATTGTTGTTAAAGGGAGAGAATAGGCAAATATGAATGAGCGAAAGGAAGAGAATCTGTACCGTAAAGACAAAGGGTGAGAATACTGAACAGGAAGAGTTAAGGATGAACTATCTAAGGGAGAGCTTATGATAGACAGAGTTGTAGAGTATATGTTTGGTATGTGTTTGGTACATTCATATTATTTGAGTTGCCATCAATGCCAAATGGAGAGATTGTTGAACCTACAACTGACTTACAACTGATTGTTGAAACAGTGATTGAAGATCACATGAAAAGTAGTTTTATAGATATACAATATGTTAAACCAGTATTATGTTGTCATTGATGTCAACTAGTTTCTTATTAGTTTGACAGTACTTATCTTGTAAGTTATCATTACCGAGACATCTAAAGAATGGTGAAAGAAGGTCACATCAGATAAGGATAAGGAATGCATTGGATAACTTATTGATGAGTCTTTAATCTCATTATATTGACTTTAGTATGTTGTATTCATCTATTATGGAGAAAGGAACTAAAAGACACAAAGCAGTGTTGGTCGGTAAAAGAGAACAGTTTAATGTTTATCAAGATCCTCAGTGTAAACACTAACGACAGTATACACTGATGCAGTGTGTTGTATACCGAGCACAAGTTTAACCGATGAAGGTTTACCGATGCATTTCTTTGTTAACCGAGGAGAATAGAAACACATTTAATGATATTGTCGACTAGACAATTTGACGACAAAACTAATGAGTTGGATTCGCATGATTTCAAGGTGAAAAGTCAAAGTTTGTTACAAGGATCTATGGCTAATAAAATTCAAGGAAGATCTGATGAAGGAGATTGAAACGTGTTAATCACACATCAGCCAAGGAAGTTTAAAGTGACAAAATCAGTGGATATGATTAAGCAGCAAAATCTAATGGATGAAAATGAAATGGCTTACTTGTTTATTTAAGGAGAAAGAAAATACATTATATTAAGAGAGAAAGAGGAGGAGATACTATAGAAGCTGAGTGTGAACTAGCATTCATGCATTTCTGATCAAACAGGTTACTGAACTGAGCTACAGAAACCAAGCTGCACAATGAACAAACTGAGCTACACAAAGCACAAAACTGATTGTTTGTAAGTGATATTGATATTAGATCTAAAGTGATATATTGGTCAGTAAACATTGTTGAGCATAACACTAATCTGCAACTGCAATTTTTTGTATTAAGGTAGATCAACCTACTATTACTTTCTAATAATTGTAAATAGTGAAAATCTCATAATCGAGTGGACTTTTAAGTCTTATTTATGTTTCATTCTGACAAGTGAAACATTGTTATCCTGTAAATTAGCACAATGAGTGACATAAGATTGAAAGATAACTTCTAGTGCAAAATCCTCTAACCAAGTCACACCTAACAATGTGTATTGTAACCTTTAACAGGGTTGGGTCCTCATAGGCCTCACTTCAGAAGAGTGAAATTTTTGGGTTGCCAGTTCCCAAGTGGTTTTTCCCTTAATAGGGTTTCCACATTAAATCATTGTGTTATGTGTTTATTGTGATGATTGTTTATTATCATACTTTACATTTTAGCTATTTGATTTGATCGGTAACTACTAAAGAGCTTTAACTGAAGATCAGTAAAAACACTGATAGTGAATCATATATATGTTCACTGACTGACATAAATTAGAGAAACAACATTTTGGATTACTCATTATTGTTTAGGGACTTGGATAACTGATTCACCCCCCTCTCAGTTATTCTAACACAAAAATAACTACAAGCCTAAATATACAAAAGAATGTTACTATGTTGGTGATGGAGTATCAGATGAAGACTTAATAGAAGATAAAATTGGATTCATTGCTCTTGAAGACAAGGATAAAATGTTTGATGGAACTTGAAGATGAAAAGAAAACATCAGAGTTGGCATTGATTTCACAAGCTAACATTAGGACAGATTGGATCATTGATAGCAGTTGCTCACATCATATGACAGGAGACAAGGATAGATTTGTACATCTAGATAGATACAAAGGTGATATGGTTAGATTTGGAGAGAACACTCCTAGACCTATCATAGGTAGAGAAGATATCACCTTAGAAGGGAAGAACAACATTGACGATGTTCTTTATGTTGATGGATTGCAACATAATCTATTGAGTGTTGGACAATTTCTTGAAAAAGGATATCAGTTGGAATTCAAAGACAACAAGTGCATCATTAATAACAAAGGAGAGATGATTGCATCAGGTTCAAAGACTAAAGGTAATGTTTTTTAGCTTAATCTTGAAGCAATTTGTTATGTTTCTAAAGTATATGACAGTTGGCTATGGAACAGGAGACTATGTCACATCAATTTTGACAACATAGTAAAGATAAGTAATGTAAAGGTAGCAAGAGACCTTCCTAGCATTGCAAAACTAGTTGATACAATATGTGGGGAATGTGTAATGGGAAAGCATGTAAGGAATTCATTCAGAAGCAAGAAAAATTCAGTAGAGAACAAGTTAGATCTGATACATACAAACTTATGTGGAACAACTCAAACAAGAACATACTATGGTGAAAGGTACTTTATTTTGTTTGTTGATGATTATTATAGAATGATGTGGGTTGTGTTCTTAAAAGAAAAATCTAAAGCATTTGAGAAGTTCAAAATATTCAAAGCTAAGGTTGAAAATGAGTCTGGATTAAAGATTATGTGTTTAAGATCACATAGAGGAGGAGAATTCTCCTTAGATAGATTTTATGAGTATTGCGAAGAACGTGGGATAAAGAGATAGCTAAGTGCTCCTAGAACCCCTTAGCAGAATGGAATTGTAGAAAGAAGGCATAGGATCATACTTGATACAACGCGCACCATCATGATAGAAGGAAAGGTCGCACACACTTATTGGAGATATGCAGTCAATACTGCAATCTATACTATCAATAAAATTCAATTGAGGCTAGGCGCAGACAAGACACCTTATGAACTATGGTTTGTGAATGTACCTACAGTAAAATACTTTAGAATTTTTGGAAGCAAGTGCTACATCAAGAGAGATGAAGACATAGGAAAGTTTGATGTAAGAAGTGATGAAGGTATTTTTCTTGGTTACTCCACTAAAAGAAAAGCTTATTGATGTTTTAATTTAAGATTGAAGAAGATCATTGAAAGTTCTCATGTGAAGATTGATGAAAAGTTTATAATTGAAGAAAGATATCATGATTATGTACCTATGATTAAAAAAGAACCTAGATCCACCAGTAGTGAAGCAGTTATTGAAGAAATGTTTGACAACATTGATGTTTTTTTCAATGACCCTCAAAAAAGTGAAGAAGAAACACAAAAGGTAGATGAGAGAGTCACACCTAATGTTCCAAAATTCACATCTAGATATCATTCAAAAGAAGACATCATTGGAGATCAAAACAAAAAAGTTATGACAAGATCAAAAGAAAAGAGTTCCACAGCTAATGAAGAGGTATGTTTACTTTCACAAATTGAACCCTTAATTGTTGAAGATGCATGTAATGATTCAAATTGGCATGAAGCAATAAAAGAAGAGCTAGATCAGATAATTAAGAATGATACAAGGGAACTGGTCCCTAGGCCTAGTGATAAGAATGTGATTGGAACCAAGTGGATATTCAGAAACAAGATGAATGAAGATGGTACAGTAGTGAGAAACAAAGAAAGATTAGTATGTAAAGGATATGCACAAAGAGAAGGTATTGACTATTTAGATATATTTTCCCCTGTAAGAAGATTATAATCCATAAAGTTTTTTTTAGTCTATGCTACACTCAAAGAATTTAAGGTACACCAGGGGGATGTCAAGTTAGCATTCATGAATGGAGAGCTGAAAGAAGAAGTATACATAGAGCAGTCTGAAGGATTTACATTATCAGATAGACCTGATATGGTATGCAGATTGAAGAAAGCCCTCTATGGACCTAAGAAATCCCCTAGAGAATGGTATGAAAGACTTGATGGATACTTGACTAAGATTGGATTCAAGAAAGGAGGAGAAAATTATAACTTATTCATAAGAGAGACACCTAATGAACTATTGTTAGTTGGTATATTTGTTGATGACATTATCTTTGGTGGTAATGACAAGCTTAGTGCCAAATTTACTAAGGAGATGCGGAGAGAATTTGAAATGAGCATTGGTCCTATCGAGTATTTTTTGGGATTGAATGCACAATAGACAGACAAAGTTATTTTCATTAATCAATCTAAGTATGTGAAAGAGATATTGAAGAAATTCAAGATGGATGCTTGCAAGCTAGTAAGTACACCTATGATAACAAGATGTAAGATTTCAAAAGAAGATGATTTAGCTTTAGTAGACACAACTTTGTATAAGTCTATGATTGGTAAACTAATCTATCTTACTCAATCTAGACCTAACATTTCAAATATAGTTGGTATAGTTGGAAGATTTGTAGCAGAACCTAAACAAAGTCAGCTCATCATAGTAAAGAGAATATTCAGATATTTGAAAGGAACTATAGACTATGGTTTATGGTATCCTAATTCAGAAAATGTAGAACTCCATGTATATACAGATGTAGATTGGGTAGGTTGTGTTGATGATAGAAAAAGTACCTTAGGGGGAGCAGTATTTCTTTGAGATAGACTTGTTACTTGGACAAGTAAAAAGAAAAATTTTATTTCTTAGTCCACAGTAGAAGCTGAGTATGTTGCAGAAGCATTGAATTTATCCACAATTGTGTGGATCAAGCAGATGATAAAATATTTTGGTATTCAGATTGATTATCCTATTGTTATTCATTGTGATAACACTAGCACTATCAATATGTCAAAAAACCCTATGATTCATGCAAAGAAAAAACACATTGAGATAAAGCATCATTTCCTAAGAGACAAAGTTGTAGAGAAAGAAGTAATGCTAGAATATGTGAGTATAAAAGATCAACTAGCATACATATTCACAAAGCCTTTACCTAAGGATACATTTTAGTATCTCAAGGAGAAGCTGGGAGTAATTCCCTTCCCTGAACCTGATTAGATTTTGCAAGAGTGCATTAGTCCTTAGTGATTGATGAATGGTTGACTACTCTACTTCAGGAGTAGTACCAGTGCTTAATTGATTGGAACCCTTTTCCATTGATGTCAAATGGGGAGTAAGTATATAGTCATGAAAAAAAAAAAATAAGAGATGAAGGATTCATCCTTGAAGAAGTTTTGTTGAGGAAATAGAGAATATTATAAAAGAATTGTAGAAAGGGGGAGTGAGTATTTAGCAAGAAGAAACAAAATAGTAAGAGATGGAGGATTCATCCTTGGGGGAGTTTTGTTGAGGAAATGGAGAATGTTATAAAATAATTTCTCATTTAGATTGGTGGTGTTTTTCATTCCATATGTTTCCATCAATGCCAAAGGGGGACATTGTTGGAGATTTTCCAGCAAACCAGTGCTGACTATATGTTTCTCATTGATGACAACATCTAGTAAATAGCACGAGTGGAAGTGTAATGGAGAGATCCTCGAGCATATGTTTCCTAGATGTGTTATCAACATGATATCATACATGCATAGGTTGATTCTGAGTATAAATAGTTATACAGTTGACTATTTTAGTAAGTGTTCCTGACAGGTCCCAGGAAGAGTTCTATATGTGATTTATAGTATGGTAGTGGTGGAGCCTTGTGCATTTACATTTATGTTGTAGACATGTTTATGATGCTATGTTCATGGATGTAGAGTGTAATATGTAGTACAATCTGAGTTATGAAGTCTCCAGTTGCCAGTTACAGTTTCCTGAGTTTATTTGACAGAGCCAAAATTGCTTTTATTGTTGTAGTAGTTTCACCAATAATTTGGATATGCGTGCTTGGATTAGTGTTTGGAGAAGAGTTAAGAGTTTTTTCTTAAGAGCACATGATGTAATTCAGCATGAGAAGAAAGTAGCAGTTAATTTTGTGGAGCTGACAGTCTGAAGCAACGCATCTACTTATATGGAGTTGAGCGGTCTTAATTTGTGTTGCATGCTTAGTAGAGCTGATTGAGAAGTTATTGGGGAGTTTTATTTTTTTCTAATATGATTTCAAGATGGTTCTAATAGATTGACTTTCTTATATCATTTAGAGGAAAGATAATTATAGGAAGTCATTTGTGATTTCTAGGTATGGTAGTTAGTTTAAAAAGAAAAGAAGCAGAGAAGAAGTTGTGAAGTATTGTGCCATCAAAAGAAGGTCTATGTGACAAAGAAGAAAGTGTATGCTACTCATTGGAACTGATCAAGACAGCAGGTCTACCTCACAATTCACCAAGATCCAGATATAGTGTGTATCTGTTAAACAGAAGGTTGCAACCTTCACCCCTTTGAGCACTATGCTGTTAGACAGTGTGTCCTCACCCCTAACAGGGTTAATTGTAAAAGAGTCCTAACAAGGTCTAACCCTTGACCAAGTCACTGTACTTACTGCATTGTATAGATCAACTCCTAATAGGGTTGTAAGATCTTTTAACAAGGATCATTATATACTAGTGCAGATTTAGTGGGTGCCAATTGCCACCAAGGTTTTTACCTATTTAGGTTTCCCCGTAACCAAAATTATGTTCATGTGTCATTGTGTTTATGCTTAATGTTCTTCAGTACTTAATTGGAAAACAATTGAATCTTGTAGATAACTGATTCACCCCCACCACCCCCCCATCTCAGTTATCTCTTGGGACTATTCCTAACACTTTGTAATGCCCCGCCAGGGAACCCAAGAGAATTTACCCTAAAACATGCTACTAAGTTTGGTGAATAATTTATTTTTTCTAAATTTAACATACAAGGTAATCAACAGTGCAAAAGCAATTACCATTTACTCACACTAATACAACATCCAACATAGATTACAAATCTCAAGGGTCCCATGATGTAGAGTTACTTAAGAACATAACACAACTAAGAACAACATCAACAAAAGATTTTGTAACTTAAAAATTACAATTACATCATATAACTATAAATACAATCTTCATGGACATCCATGATATCTACATAAACTCACATCCTCCGCACATGTCACAGGGTATGTGGTAATCACTCCAACAATACTAATATAATGTCTCGATTAGGTATCACATGTGATACTCTAATATAGGATTACAAATAATGAAGAAATGAAAAGAAACCACCAATGAAGAACCATAAGGAATCCAACTGCAAAATTACCAACAAGCACTAACACCAGGATGTTGAATCTCAAATGGTAAAGAATCACTACCACCCGTCCATATAGAACCACAAAGGTATACCCCACCATGCTGAGGAGATAACCACAAACCCCACTCAGATAACCAATACCAAAGCAAGGATAAATCCACTATGCAAGAGGATCTTGAAAGCTCTCTACTCATGGTATACAAAAATAGTGCAAGGTAAGACTCACTAATCCAGAGGCATCTGAAACATGAAAAACAACTATGGAGGAGGCTTAGGCTACATACTATGGGAGTGTCATCACATGGATGACTACTTGAGTTACCCTAGACTGGTCTCTTGACCCTGGAACCTCAAGCGTCTATCAGTTTGAGTTACCCTGGATTGGCCACTCTAGACCTCAGACCCTCAACATAATCCATGCGGAACCAGAATATCAATCTTGTATTTAATGTTATTCCCTAACTTTAATTATTAGGTTATCACTTATTAATCAACTTACGATAGGTTACCCTGGTACTGGCCCCTTTTGAGCCCCGGACCCCTATTGTAAGCCAGTCCCCTAAGATGCACCTATATAACCTCTCCTAGGCTCACAAATCTCACATAGATCAAACAAGTAAACAACCAGGTTGTTAGAAATAGGGAATACTAAGAGGGGGGGGTGAATCAGTATTCCAAAAACTTTAAATTTTGCCCAATTATGGATATAACAGGTTATCTTTATACATACATAACATAAGAATCTAAATAACATGCACAAGACTAAATAACTCATAACACATTATTTGTTCTCAAGGAAACCCTGACCAAGGGAAAACCCCAGTGGGGATGGTACCCACAAAGATCCACTAATCAAAATTATCATGTTAAGGATGTTGACCCTGTTAGGAGTCTATTACAATCATATAGTGTATCAGTCCTGACTAAAGGACTATAGGCCTTTTTAGAAGCCTCAACCCTTTTAGGAGTTGTCAATACAAAATTTGATTACCAGATGAGCCCACTACCCAAACAACTAATGTACAATGTATAATGATTACAAAATGAGGTCAAGATACATAACCTTATGAGGTCAATGTATATAATTCAGCCCCGGACCCCTATTGTAAGCTAGTCCCCTAAGATACACCTATATAACCTCTCCTAGGCTCACAAATCTCACACAGATCAAACAAGTAAACAACCAAGTAATCCAAGATCCAGTTTCACACACAAGAAATGGATATGATTACAAAGATACCATAAACAGAATACAAAGAAACATAAGCCCATATGGTCAAATCAGGTGATGATCAAAAAATACACACACATCAAAACATAATGTGGAAATCATGTACAACTCACACATACCCGACCTCTATTTTCCCCTAGGTCTTCTAGTACTCGATGTCACATAATGCAAAAGAAGACACTACAAGAACGATGGAATCAACACTCACGCCATAAAGAACTCAAAACTAATCCATAACCAATTAAATTCCACATGCATCATAATTGATTCCAAAAGTAGAAACACATTAATCGCTATGAGAAACTTAACATAATCATTAAAATAATACAATAATTAAGAGAATATTCCCTATATTCATCCAAAGAATTTCAACAAAGTAAAAAAGCCCAATTTCAGTATAACACAACACTTAAGGAAATATTGTTCCCATTAAGATCTCCATTAGATTGCATTTGTTTCAAAATGAATTACATGGTACACAAATAATCCCTAATAACTTGGATCTTAAAGTAAACAATAATAAAAAAAATGAATAATATTAATTCTTATTAAATCCAATCATAATTTTGTAAACATATATGCCCTAATGCATAAATAAAAGATGTCTAAAAGTTAATTAAGCAAGAAAACTAAATTATCTAATTGCATCAACCATTTAATAAATACAATATGAAAATAAATATTTAATAGCATATTTAACATATAAATAAAATTAATTTCAGACTACACTTATAGACCATTTACCAAACTAAACTAATAAAGTGTAATAAAAATTAAATTAAATTAAAAATTAAAAATTAAATTAAACTTAATCATAAATAAAAATAAAAATAAAAAGACTAAGATATAAATTAAAACTAACTAAATTAAATAACAAATTAAAAATAAAGTAATTAATATTTAAATTAAAATTTAATTTAAAATAAATCTAAATTAAATTAAAAACAAATTTAAAAAATACCAAATGATTTGGGGGGACATGGCGGTCCCACCACCTACCCCCCGCCCCCCGCTCCCGCCCCCCCGCCCGCCCTTTCCTCCCTCTTACCTCATGACCATGCGCAGGCAGGGTACCCTACGCACGGCAGAGTACCCGCCTTGCGCAATGTGCCCTACACAGGCAACAGGTGGTAGGGGTAAGGTGGTTCCCCCCCGCCTTAAAAAAAATATAAAGTATTTTTTTTTTAATTTTATTTTTATAAATAAAAACAATACAATTTCTTTTACAATGCATTTTTTTAATACATTTTTTTTTAATAATTTACTGATTAAAAGAAATAATTTCTAAAAGTATAATAAATTATTATTATTATTTTTAAATTCCATTAAAACAGAAAAAGAAGATGTATTTATATTTTTTTTACAAGACAAAAAATACCAATTCCTATTTTGTAAACTTTTGAATAATATTTCATATGCTCATCTCCTAAATTCTCATGCAAAGAATATATACTCTTTAGTCTTATTGGTCTGTCCATGTAATGTAAAGGACTGTATATTTTCTAGCTAGTATTTTTTAACCAGAATAGAATTTTCTACTAAAATTGGGTTTTTATCCAAGGGTAGATTTATTTTTCAAACCCTATAGTCAGACTATTGTCTAGATTTAATAATTCATTTTGTAGGAAATCCATAAACAATCCTTTAACAAATTTTTGCCAGAGTAACGGTACTATGCTAAATTTCAATAAAAACATAAAATCAACATAACCTAGGGTTTTCTAATAACCCAAATTCAAAGAAAGCACAAATCTAACTATTGAATCATGCTAAAATTTGCACAAACAAATAAAGCCAAAAAGATATAAAATTAAACTAGCAGGCAGGATCTCAAAGCCTACCTTGGATCCAATGCCAGAAACTAAATTAGAAAACCTATGAAGATCTGAAGACCAGGATTGTTCTGAAGATTGATTCTGCCTACATATCTGAATCCACAATGCACACAACACCCAAATTCTAGATGCAAAATGATGCCAAATCAACAAGCACCCACAACAAGCAAAAATTCTCCAGAAGTAAAGCACAAGCTCTCCTCCAAAATTTTCTTACAAAACTTGTCTAATCCCCAAATGAATGCAATTCCCCCTATTAGGGATTCAATTCCCCATTCAATGCAAACCCTAGAGATGACTCAACAATTAACTCCTAATCAAACTCCAATTACAATTTGAAAATAAATCCCAATTAATAAATTAAAATATCTTTATTTTGCACAACTCAACTTTGACTTTTGAAAACAAGTTGTTTACTTTTTAAAAACAATTCAATTTTCAATTATGCACATGTTAATAATTAAAATTCATATTAAATAGAGTAAATATTTTAAGGCATCCCAAGTCAATGCAATTAAATATTTAATTATTTAATAACGCACACAAATACGATTAAATCTAATTACTAATTAAATAATCAATTAAATCCAAATAGTTAATTATTTAACTTTAATTAAATTATCTCAAATAAACCTAGGAACATGATTAATATTAAATTTGACTATACTCATTAATCAATAAATCACATAAAACCACCCACATAAGCAATAAACCAGCTGAAATCAAACAATATAAAACCAAACAAACACTAGAAAGGGATCCATGAATTCATGTCAACTATACGAATTCGGGTAGGGTAGTCAAACTAATACTTGTCCAATCCTAGGACAATTAGGCTTAGGTTAGGGTTTTGGGTATATGTATTATCTCCCCTCTTTACCATTGAGATGAATGTTTATGGGCATGCTCACTCCTGCCAATTCAGGGAAGACGATGCCCTGTACTTGCAAACCTGTCATCAGAAGATGAAGCATGTACATCTAATACACACACACACACACACACACACACACACAGAGAGAGAGAGAATGGTAGGGATCAGCTGATCATGTGGATCTCACAAGCAAGTAAATACGACTCTGTCCCTCAAACACACCAAACATGTCAAACATAAATATAAAACAAACACATCAACCATACACATACAAGTATAGGATTGTTAAAATCATAAGCATCAATGATTTCCTAACATATAATCTATCATCCTAAAATAATCAAAGAAAAAATTAGATTAGAGGCAGGGTACTACACACTCCTTTGCTTGTTCATACCATGCATATTATCCTTATGTCAAAATGACATGAGTTACAATTATATAGAATACTGCTATTGTCAGTTAATAAAATTAGGTTACAATATCTTAGGAAAAACCCTAAGATCTACGATGTACAAAAATAACCTAGATCTAGAAATTACATAGAGATCATCATCACAATTAATGATTACATCCATAATAAATGATCCTCGATCTTGGTAAAAAAAAATATGATTCTATTGTAACCATCTGCATAGATAGATGTGGCAAAACTGATTACTATGTCATTTTTTGGATTGCTCAGTGTTAGTAAACAAATTTGCACTTCAAAAATACCAACACAAACTGATTCATAATGCCCAAATGAAAGTACAAATGCTACTAACAATTGGATAGATTATCATTGAATTGGTAATCTTCCTTTGAATTGAGAGGTACAACTCCCTCTTAGAAAGATTTACAATGAATTAAAAAGCTGAGTATGTCTTTAACTAGAAGACACGAAGGAAGCCTAACATTCACTCATCACCATGAAGTAAATGTGATCATTAGATTTAGAAACTGAATAAATGTGTGAGACAAACAAACAGCCTCAAGATCATTGATTTAGTCTTTCACATTACAGAGAAAGAAAAAGAAATAAATGACTTGCGCTGCAGAATATGAATATGCAAATCAATAGATTTACATGCAAACATATACTTGACATAATAACAGAAAATATTATTAAAAAATATGAAAGAGACAACAAACTTATTGATCTCAATCAAAAAAGTAAATATACAGACTCACAAATCTACCACACAAACTTTTCTTTACTCATAGCTACAACAAAATGATCTCAAGGTCATCTTGTGCCCTGTTATTACAATCAAGATGTAGAAAAGTAAAAATAAATCCTTTTCCTCTATTACAATTACATTCAAAAAATTGATCTCCCTCTCTTGTAGCCAACAAACTTGCTAGAAAAAGAAGAACCCCTATTTCATCAAGACCTTCCTATTGGACTACAACTGATTTGAAACCTGATTGAAGAATCTGTGATTAAAGATCATTGAGGAGTTGCTGATTAGATATGTAATATGATTAAAATAGTATTATGTTGTCATTGATGTCAACTAGTTTGATAATACTTATCTTGTAAGTTACTATACTAAGACATCTGAAGGAAGGTGAAAGAGATGAAGAACAGAGAAATTTACATGGGGAAGATGTCCATGACTGATGAGGATAAAGAACACATTGAGTAATTTTTTATGAGTCTATGACTTCATGGTATTGACTTTATTATGTTGCATTCATCTATGATGAAGTATAGAGCTGAATGACACAAAGTAGTGTTGTCGGTAAATGAAGCAATTCTAGTATACACTGATGGAGTATAGTATATATTGATCACAGTATTAACTGAGTAGTGTTCACCAACACATTTCTTTATTAACTGAGCGAAACAGAATGAACTAAATGATTATTTTAGCCATTAAAGTGATGAGCTGGCATGAGTATAAAATCGAGGTAACAACTAATGTTTGTTACATAGATCGATGACTAACAAAATTTAGGAAAGATCTAAAGGATGAGAATCAAACATGTTATTGACACAAGTGCCAAGGAAGTGTAAGAATAAAAATCTATGAATATGATTAAGCGGCAAAATCTAATGGTGGAGAAGAAAATGATTTACTCGTCTATATAAGAGACATTGATTTCATTGTTGATGGTGACACTGGAAGAAGTAGAAACTATAGAATCATCATGTGAGCAAGCTTCATGTATTCTAATCATACTAGTTAGTGAGAACCAAGCTGTAGAATAATTACCAAGCTACAAAGAGCTATTACCGATGGACAAAAAGTTGATATAGTATTGAATCTGAAGTGAAATATTGGTCAGAAGGACTTGTATGGACTGAATATTTATCTATAATCTACAATTGAAGTTATATTAAGGTAGGTCACATACTGTTACATATTTAACCATTGTACACAGTCAAAATCTCTTAACCAAGTGGACTCTGGAAGTCTTATGATGTATCATTCATAGAATGAACATTGTTATCTTGTCAACCCCATAGTGAATGATTGGTTGGATGATAAATTCTAGTCTAAAATCTTCTAACAAGGTCACACCTGACAGTGTATTTGTAAACATTTAATACGGTTAGGTCTTAACCGACCTCACTTTAGAAGAGTGAACAATTTTGGATTGTCGGTCCCAAGTGGTTTTTCCCTTTACAAGGTTTCCACGTTAAATATTTTGTGTTATGTGTTGATTGTGATATTTATTTGTTATCATACTTTTCATATTTCATACTAGATTTGATTGGTAAGAAGTTTAAGTATCAGACTGGTAATCCGTAAATGCACAGATAGTGAAAGTAATTATAGCTTACCGAGGAGTAGAAATTGAAGAAATTGTTTTGAATTATACATTTTGTTTTGGGACACTAGATAATTGATTCACCCCCCTCTCAGTTATTATAACAATTGGTATCAGAGCATCGGTTGCTAAGAATAGAGTTTTAAGGACTTAAGCACAAAGTTCTCAAGATGTATAATAGGGAAGTGTCGAAGCTGAACAAAGAGAACTTCACAATATGGCAAAATCAGATGAAGTTGCACATATCTGGAATTAGGAATTCTGCACTAGATCTGATGGAGAATGGATCCATACAACCACCCACTAGTCCCCTAACTCTTGATCAACTAAGAGATAAGAATGAACACAATGTTACTATGATGGAACTTGTTGCTGCCTGTTCTAATCCTGAATTTGAAGATATTAAGACATGCATGACTACCAAAGCAATGTGGGATAAGTTAACTCTAATATATAGTGGAGATCTGAATGTCAAAAGAGCCCGAGCTGAAAGTCTAAGAGGTAGATTTGATTATATGAGAATGAAGGTGACAACATTGTACAGTAATCAAATAGACTAAAAAAAGTAGTACATGCTATTAGAGCATCTGATGGAGTGATTGATGATGAAACAGTGATAAGCAAGATTCTTAGAACTTTGTTGCCAGTTTATGCAATCAGAATCTCTACAATTCATGAAACAAGAGCCGTATCTAATCTTACTCTTAACACACTGATTGGTAAACTTACAACCTTTGAATTAAACAACTTTGATAATAGTGTTTTTCCTTCTATTGAGTTTGCTTTCATGACTTCTTTGAAGATTAGAAAGTCTAGCAGGAATAATAAGAATGATGATAGTGATGGTAATACCGATGATGAACTTGATGAGCTTGAAGCTCTTATGGCTAGAAGATTGCCTAAAGGAAAAGGAAGATATAGAGGCAAACTACCATTGGCTTGTTTTAATTGTAAAGAAGTTGGTCACATTACTGCTAGATGTCCTCAGAAGAAAGATGATGATAAAACCAAAGACCGATATGAAGGAACCTATGCGAGAAGAGTCAATAGAGGCTACCAACACAACAATAGAGACAACCAAGATGATAAAGACAAAAAGGTATGTTACATAGCTGAAGATATTGAAACTAAATATGAATATGATGATGATGTATAATTTATATTTGTTGCTATGAAAGATGATTCAGAAGAAGAAGAGAAACATGTGTTAGAAAGTAAAGATCCCCAAGATAACTGAGAGGGGGGGGGTTGAATCAATTATTTGATAATTTATCCATTTAATAGCTTTAAACAATATAATCAATGTACTGATTAACCATAGAAAGATAATCATACACAATTGCACAATAACACAAGATATGTTAACTAGGGAACCTCTTGAAAAGAGTAAACCCCAGTGGGAATAATGCCCACAAAATGATGCACTAATATGAAAGTTCCTTGTTAGAGGATGGACCCTGTTAGGAGTCTTATGAAATACATTCAGTACATATAAATCCTTGCTAGGAGATTTTGAATCCCTGTTAAAAGATTCTAACCCGGTTAAGAGTTTATGGAAGACAGAAGGACCCACTGCCCAAACAGCTTCAGGCAAGATCTCTGAACCCACTGTCCAAAAGATCTTAGAATTATTCAACAGAATAATATGAAATATATTACCTCCTTTACACTATGCCAAAACTACAGTCTTTGCTACACAAGATCACAATTCCAAATCTCTGTACTCACAAGTCTTCCTTCATCATTGAATTAGCTCTTTTCTTCACTTCATGCATATATTTTCATCTCAATCTTCATAGTACACATTACAATAAGGAAAAAATTCCTTCTTATATACCAAACTCAAATAATTACAAATGAGTCGGTCCTCAATCACAAAATAATAAATTCTACACGCTACACATAGAATTCACATAAAACTGTCGGCTTCCAGTTACTGTAACTTTCTCCAAACATATCCTCAAAGTTTGTGCTATGAACCATGTCATCATTAATGAGTCTCCAAAATCCCTTTAACTGTGCAAAATCATATTCCATCCCAGCTAAGAGATATCCTCCGATTTCCAAACATCGCTACATAGAAACACTGTCTAAAAACTGCTTTCACCAAAATGCTCATAACTCTTAAAAATGAATGAATTTCTTTTTGCACTATTAACCATAGGTTAATAACACACCAAAGAACATACCATCAATTGTGCAAAAGCCAATCTACAATACAACATGTGCACAAAACAAAACTGTATCTACTTTCCTGCTAATATCTAGAATATCACTGTGTTGACATCAATGACAATCCAAGTCATGAATGCAACAACAACTGCTACAGAATGACTGCCAAAACACTTTGCATTCATTCCTAAAAATCTCCCCCATTGGCATTGATGGAAACATAGATGAAAAACATCCAATGTTCCAAAAATCCAATACTGCAACATCACTACAAAATATAAAATCAAATCTTGCTTCGTTTTCCTATTCAGCTCTCTCATACAATCCACAATGTTTTTCATGTATATCTCTCCCCCATTGACATCAATGACAAAAATTCTATCACTAAGTCAACAAAAACTTAATGTCAAAAGACACTTTTTAGAAGAATACAATAACAAGAGTCCTCATGACTCAGCTCATAAACTCCCCCATAGAGGAAGTTCCAACATCTAATCCAGAAGAAAGATAGGGCTCATATACCACTAGACGGATGCAACCATCTGCATCAATTCTCAAAAATAGGTTGGGGCATAACCCCAGGCATACCTCTTAGATACACAAATGTATCCTTAGGTAAAGGCTTTGTAAATATATCTGCTATCTGCTCCTTTGTACTTATGTACTCCAATTTTACTTCTTTTTCTGCAACTTTCTCTCTTATAACATGATACTTGATCTCAATATGTTTAGTCTTAGAATGTAAAATAGGATTTTTTGACATACTCATTGTACTGGTGTTATCACAATGTATAACAACAGGCTCATCAAACTTTATTCCAATATCTTTCAACATCTGCTTCATCCAAATAATCTGATTACAATTATTTGCTGCTGCAACATATTCTGCTTCTACTGTGCTTTGTGAAGTACAATTTTGCTTCTTACTTAGCCAAGAGACCAATTTACCTCCAAGAAAAAAGGCTCCACCACTGGTGCTTTTCTTTTCATCAACGTTGCCTCCCTAATCTGCATCAGTATAGGCACATAAAGTAAAATCATCAGAATTCTCATACCATAATCCATAATCCATTATTCCTTTCAGATATCTCAGTATCCTCTTTACTGCTACATAATGTGATTCTCTAGGTTCTGCTTGAAATCTTGCTACAATCCCCACTGAATGTGCTATATCAGGTCTTGTATGTGTCAAGTACTGCAATCCTCCAATCATAGATCTGTACTTTTTCTGCTCAACTAGTGGTGTCTCATCTTTGCTAGATAACTTATGTTTGGTTACCATAGGTGTTCCAACAGGTTTAGAATCTTCCATTCCAAATCTTTTCAATAATTCATTTAAATACTTATTCTGACTTACAAATATACCTTCTTTTCTTTGTGTTATCTGTAATCCCAAAAAATATTTCATTTCTCCAATCATGCTCATCTCAAATTCAATCTTCATTTCATCTGCAAATTTGTCACTAGCTTCATCTTCTCCTCCAAAGATAATATCATCAACAAATATAACTATAACCAACAAACCATTCTCAATTTCTTTTGTGTATAAGTTACTATCTGCTGTTCCTTTTATAAATCCCAATTTCAATAAATACTTATCCAATCTTGCATACCAGGTTCTAGGTGCTTGTTTTAATCCATATAAAGCTTTCTTTAACTTACATACCATATCTCCTTCTTGTGTCAAAGGAAAACCTTTAGGCTGCTCAATGTAGACTTCTTCTTCCAATTCACCATTCAAAAATGCTGACTTCACATCCATCTGATACACTCTGAATTTCTTGTAAGTTGCATATGCTAGAAACATTCTCATTGCTTCAAGTCTGGCCACAGGTGCAAAAGTTTCTTCATAGTCAATTCCTTCTTGTTGTGAATATCCTTTACATACCAATATTGCTTTGTTTCTTATCACTTCTCCTTGTTCATTTATCATGTTTTTGAATAGCCACTTTGTTCCAATCACATTCTTGTCTTTAGGTCTAGGGACCAATTCCCTTGTCTTGTTTTTTTCAATCTTCTCTAGTTCTTCTTTCATAGCATTGATCCAATGTTCATCTTCACAAGCTTCATTAGTACTCTTCGGTTCAATTTGAGAAATCAAACATAAATGTACCTTATTCTGAGTCAAAACTCCTCTATCTAAACTTCCAATAACTTTCTCAATAGGGTGATGTCTTGAAGTATACCTGTTAGGTGTCATAGTTAATGATCTTGTTCTGACTGTAGATTCTTCTCTGCTTTCTTCTCTATTTTCTTCTCTATTTTCTTCTCTGTCTTCTTGAGTATAACTTTCATTCAGCAAATCACTGTTAGTTTCAAAAAATAATTCTACATTTTCAATGTTAGGCTGAGGTTGTGCTTCTCCATCAGATTCATAATCAAGCATTCTTTCCTGAATTTTAAACTTCTCATCAACTTTTACATTTGCACTTTCAACAATAGTCTTAGTTCTTTTGTTATAACATCTATATGCTTTTCTTTTTAAAGAATATCTAAGAAATATTCCTTCATCACTTCTAGGATCAAACTTTCCTATATCATCATCTCTCTTTATATAACATTTACTTCCAAAAATTCTAAAATACTTAACTGAGGATGTATGTTCAAACCATAACTCATAAGGTGTCTTGTTTGTATCTGCTCTGATTTGTACTCTGTTTATAGTGTATACTGTTGTGTTCACTACTTCTCTCCAAAAAGTTTTAGCCAAATCATTTTCAAGCAACATAGCTCTTTCTGCTTCAGTTATTGACCTATTTCTTCTTTCTACAATACCATTTTGTTCTGGTGTTCTAGGGGTTGAAAGTTGTCTTTTAATGCCATTCATTTCACAAAAAGTGTTAAACTCTCTAGATGTAAATTCACCACCTCTATCAGATCTTAGACAATTGATCTTCATTCTAGATTCATTCTCAATTTTGCTTTTCATGATCTTAAACTTATCAAATGCTTTAGATTTTTCTTTCAAAAATGCAATCCACATCATTCTTGTAAAATCATCAACAAGAATCATAAAATACCTTTCACCATAGAATCCTCTAGTCCTAGTAGGACCACTCAAGTCTGTATGAACAATCTCCAACTTCTCTGCTGAAGTGAACTTCTTATTGGGAAATGAACTCCTTTTCTGCTTTTCCATCATACATTCTTTGCAAATCATGTTAGTAGGTTTCATAATTCTAGGTAAATCTCTTACCGCAAGTGTAGTGCTCACCTTGACAATATTATCAAAGTTTATATGACAAAACCTTTTATGCCATAACCAACTGTCATCAATCGTAGTTATCAAACATGTCATCTTAGTAGGATTCAACTGAAATACATTACCTCTGGTTCTTGATCTTTTTCCAATCAGATTTCCATCTTTATCTTTTATCACACAAGTTTTCTCATAAAACCAAACTTGATAACCCTTATCAACCAATTGTCCAGCACTTAGTAGATTATGTCTTAGTCCATCAACAAAGTAAACATCATCATTGTTAGTCTTTCCATCAAGAGTAATAGATCCTATACCCTTAATCAAACAAGGTGCATTGTTACCAACTCTAACAATTCCTCCATCATAATTATCTAACTTAACAAACTTTCTTTTATCTCTAGTCATATGATGTGAACAACCACTGTCTATAATCCAATCAGATTTCATTTCAACTCATGAAACTAATACTTTTTCTTCCCTTTTATTAGATTCAGAACTTTCTTCTTTATTTGCTACAAATCCTATTTCCTCAAAGTTATCATTATCACTGTCACTTAAAAGTTTTTCAATTCCTGCTTCAAAATCTTCATCATTTGCATAATAACATTCTTTAGATCTCCTAGGTTTAAAGTTGCTTCTATACTTCTTAACTCTTTTAGGACATTTAGATGCAAAATGACCATATTCTTTACAAGTCCAACATTTAAAGATTTTCTTACCATCTAGTTCTCTTTTCACAAGTAATGCAATACCTTCTTCAATCTTCTTATCTTCCTCAGATCTGCTACTGTTGGCATAATCTCCATTCACACTAGTACTTCTTGTAGGTCTAATGCTAAGAGCACTGAATGCTATTTCCATTCTAGGTAGCTCTCCTGATAATCTCAAGTTCATCTCTATTGTTTCTAATCTTCCTAGAAGATTCTCTCTTGAAAAGTTTGATGTACAAGGTATCACTTGTTCAATCATCTGTGTTATCTGCTTGAATACTGGTGTCAAAGTTCTCAGAATTTTCCATATCACTTCATTCTCTATCTTATCACCTCCACAAGACTTTATTCCTATCACAATCTCAGACATCCTACCAATATAGCTTCTAATAGATTCATCTTCCATCATTCTGATATCTTCAAATGTACAAATCCAATTATGTAATCTAGCCTTCTTTGCATGTTCATCACCTTCAAAAGTAGAATGTAAAGCTTTCCATATTGCATGAGATGTTTTCAAACATCTTACCTGACTATATTCATTCTCCAGTAGTGCTGATAAAAGTGCTTCTCTTGCAAGTATGTTACACATGAATAGATCTAGTTCATCTTTAGTTCCTGCCTCTAGATTGTCTTCCTCAATGATAGTCTTCTCATTCTTTGTAATCAACCAATAACTTGGTCCTAAACACAATAGATGTGTCTTCATCTTTTCTTTCCAGCTATCAAAATTTACTCCATCAAACTTAGGGCTTTCTTTTCTAAAATTCGCCATGAATCTCCTTAAGTTGTTAAACTTTTCTTTCAAGGACTTCCTGCTCTGATACCAATTGTTAGAAAGTAAAGATCCCCAAGATAACTGAGAGGGGGGGGGGTGAATCAGTTATCTGATAATTTATCCATTTAACAACTTTAAACAATATAATCAATGTACTGATCAACCATAGAAAGATAATCATACACAATTGCACAATAACACAAGATATGTTAACGAGGGAACCTCTTGAAAAGAGTAAACCCCTGTGGGAATGATGCCCAAAAAATGATGCAATAATATGAAAGTTCCTTGTTAGAGGATGGACCCTGTTAGGAGTCTTATGAAATACATTCAGTACATATAAATCCCTGTTAGGAGATTTTGAATCCCTGTTAAAAGATTCTAACCCGGTTAAGAGTTTATGGAAGACAGAAGGACCCACTGCCCAAACAGCTTCAAGGCAAGATCTCTAAACCCACTATCCAAAAGATCTTAGAATTATTCAATAGAATAATATGAAATATATTACCTCCTTTACACTATGCCAAAACTGCACTCTCTGCTACACAAGATCACAATTCCAAATCTCTGTACTCACAAGTCTTCCTTCATCACTGAATTAGCTCTTTTCTTCACTTCATGCATATATTTGCATCTCAATCTTCATAGTACACATTACAATAAGGAAAAAAATCCTTCTTATATACCAAACTCAAATAATTACGAATGAGTCGGTCCTCAATTACAAAATAATAAATTCTACACGCTACACACAGAATTCACATAAAACTGTCAGCTTCCAGTTACTGTAACTTTCTCCAAACATATCCTCAAAGTTTGCGCTATGAACCACATCATCATTAATGAGTCTCCAACATACCTTTAACTATGCAAAATCAGATTCCATCCCAGCTAAGAGATATCCTCCAATTTCTGAACATCGCTACACAGAAACACTGTCTAAACACTGCTTTCACCAAAATGCTCATAACTCTTACAAATGAATGAATTTCTTTTTGCACTATTAACCATAGGTTAATAACACACCAAAGAACATACCATCAACTACGCAAAATCCAATCTACAATACAACATGTGCGTAAAACAAAACTATACCTACTTTCCTGCTAATATCCAGAATATCACTGTGTTGACATCAATGACAATCCAAGTCATGAATGCAACAACAACTGCTACAGAATGACTGCCAAAACACTTTGCATTCATTCCTAACAACATGAAGAGATAGCACTGATCTCTAAAGTAAGTAGAAATGATACATGGATCATAGACAGTGGCTGCACACATCATATGACTGGTGATGTAGAGAAGTTTGATCATATTGTTGAATACAATGGAGGATCTGTGAGAATGGGAAATGATGCACCTAGTATGGTAAGAGGTAAAGATTCACTTATGATCAATGATAGAATAAAATGTGAAAATGCATACTGGGTAGATGGATTGAACTATAATTTGTTAAGTGTGGCTTAGCTGAATAATTTAGGCCACTGACTAGCTTTTGAGAGAAAAAGGCAAAGATCTATGATGATGAAGGAAGACTTGTCAAAACTGGTACACAATCCAAAGGTAATCTATTCTATCTTGATATGGATCAGTCTTCTTGTTTGTTAATAAAGGATGAAGATTCTTGGTTGTGGCACAAAAGGTTATGCCATGTAAACTTTGACAACATGATCAAGATTAGCAAAAAGAAAAGAGTTAGATGATTGCCTAACTTGACAAAACCTAATCATGCCATGTGCCATGAATGTCAAAAAGTTAAGATGACTATGTCTAGTTTTAAAAGAAAAGACTACTCAACAAAGAAGAAACTTGAGTCGGTTCATACTAACATATGTGGTCCTATGAGAACTCAAAGTTGTTCTGGTGATAGATGTTTTATTCTTTTTATTGATGATTGCACTAGACTAATGACTGTTATGTTCCTAAAAGAGAAATCCGAAGCCTTTAAAATGTTTAAGTGGTATAAAGAAAAGGTAGAGAAAGAAACTAGAAAATAAATAAAATGCTTAAAATCTAATAGAGGAGGTGAATTTATCTCTGATGAATTCACTAATTTTTGTAATGAGCATGGAATTAAAAGACAGGTATCTGCACTGAGGACACCTTAGCAAAATGGTATTGCTGAAAGAAGGAATAGGTCTATAATTGACTACGCTAGAACATTGATGATACAGAAGAATGTTTCTCATACATATTGGAGGGAAGCTGTCAGTACAGCTGTATATGTTCTTAACCGATTACAACTAAAGAAGGACTCCAACCGAACACCTTATGAGCTATGGTTTGGACACAAACCTACTGTAAGTTATTTCAAGATTTTTGGAAGTAAATGCTTTATTTTGAAAGATGAGAGAAATGGAAAATTTGATTCAAAAGGAGATGAAGGGATATTTCTGGGATATTCCACCACAAGTAAAGCATATAAATGTCTGAATAAGGTTACTAATAAGATATTTGAAAGTACTAATGTTCGTGTTGATGAGTTTGATGACAAGAACATAGAGGAAAGTACAAAGGAACCAGAAGACTAAGGTAGATTCACTTACATTGAACATCCAGAGTATTTACTGACGCTGCAAGTTGTGACAACCGGTCAACAGGGAAACAATGTAGGACAATAGACAACACAAACTAACAAATAAAATGGAGCTACCGAGCAAGAAAATAAACTTGAACATGATGAGAAAGAAAGGAGAAATTGATTTCTGGCTATTTTTGTTAGAAGACATCATCCTGAGATATAAATTATTGGAGACAGACATGCTGGAATGCAAACTAGGAGCAAAGCAAGACATGGTACATGTTTAGTTTGTGAATATGAACCTAAAAAATGTAAAATTTGCATTGGAGAATGAAGAATGGGTTAATACAATGAAGGAGGAAATAGAGAAAATTGAGAAAAATAGAACCTGGTCCTTAATGCCCCAACCTAAAGACAAAAATGTTATTGGTGCTAAGTGGATATTCAGGAATAAGCTGAATGAAAATGGTGAAGTCATAAGAAATAAAGCAAGATTGGTATGCAAGGGATATGCACAGGAAGAAGGCATTGACAATGGTGAAAAATTTGCACTTGTTGCTAGAGTAGAAGGAGTTAGAATGTTACTTGAATATGTTGCACACAAGAAATTCAAAGTCTATCAAGTGGATGTAAAGTCAGCATTTTTGAATGGTATACTTGAAGAAGAAGTCTACATTGAACAACTGGATGGATTTGTTGATCTTGAAAATAAAGACATGGTATGTAGATTACATAAAGCTTTATATGGTTTGAAGCAAGCACTGAGAGCATGGTATGAAAGATTGCATACTTGTTAAGTATTGGATTTGTAAGAACAAGTGAAAACAAAAATTTGTATATGAAAGGTGATACTGATGACACTATAATCATTGCTAAAATATTTGTTGATGACATTATCCTTGGAGGCTCAGATTTGGTATGCAAGGCGTTTGTTGATGAAATGCAAAAGGAATTTGAAATTTCTATGTTTGGAGAGATTAAGTTCTTTCTTGGACTACAAGTGATTCATCAGAGTGATGGAATTTTCATCACACAATCTAAATATATAAAGGAAGTACTAAAGACATTTGGCATGGAAGATGCTAAACCTGTGGGAACACCAATGGCTATTGGATGCAAATTAACAAAGGAGGATGGAACTACATAGGTAAATTAGACACTTTACCAATCCATGATTGGTAAGTTAATGTACGTAGTTCACAGTAGACCAGATATAGCACATGTTGTGGGAATTGTTGTAGGATTCTTTGCTAATCCTAGAGAATCACATATGGTTGCTACTAAGAGGATCTTACGATACCTGAAGAAAACTAAAAATTATGGATTATGGTATTCCAAGGAAGGGAAGTTTGAACTGAAATTTTACACCGACGCTGATTGGGTTGGAAATGTGGATGATAGGAAAAGCACCACTAGAGGAGCATTTTTCTTTGGTGAAAGACTTGCAACCTAGGCAAGTAAGAAGCAAGCTTGTATTTCTCAGTCTACAGTTGAAGCAGAGTATGTTGTTGCTGCTAAAATTGTTCAAACATTGTATATATCAAGCAAGTGTTGGAAGGAATGAATGAGATAATTACTAACCCGGTAATCATATATTGTGACAACACTAGTGCTATCAATATTTCAAAGAATCTAGTGATGCACTCTAAGACAAAGAATATATCTATTAGGTATCATTACTTAAGAGAACAAGTGCAAGAGAAGCAAGTGAAGTTAGAATTTGTTACATCTAAAGAACAACTTGCAGATATTTTTACAAAGCCTCTACTGAAAGATACATTTGAATACTTCAGGACTAGACTTGGGGTTTGTCCCCTGTCTATTGGTCACTAAGGTGATCTGGATGTTGTATCAGCCTATTTTTTAGATGATCATTCATGTTGATGCAGCATAGCTCACACTTTGACTTTTTGTTCAAGGTTGTGATTAAGTTTGAAGAATTGAACATATTAGAATATCAGTATACTCAGATACAGAGGAAGTAATGGACAACTGAGAGTTACTTGGCTACTAAAGAGCTGATTTTTTATTTGTTTCTTTGACATTTCTGTCAAAGGGAGAGATAAATAATATGAAAAGGAAAGGTAGAAATATGCACTGATGAGAACTATTTAAGGGAGAGACAATCTAAATGAGATAGAGTATTGAAGATCAGTTACAAAGAACAGAAGCAAAAAGAGGAGAACTGAAAAGATCACAACTACAGAATGGTAAAGTTGTATTATCTAATGTTAATTTAGTAACATAGTGATTAAACATATTAAGCTAGGGAGAGATTACACTACACAGCATTTGGTCACAAAGTTGTAGAGTATATGTTTGGTATGTGTATGGTACATTTCATATTACTTGGGCTGCCATCAATGCCAAAGGGAGAGATTGTTGGACTACAACTGATTTGAAACCTGATTGAAGAATCTATGATTAAAGATCATTGAGGAGTTGCTGATTAGATATGTAATATGATTAAATTAGTATTATATTGTCATTGATGTCAACTAGTTTGACAATACTTATCTTGTAAGTTACTATACCGAGACATCTAAAGGAAGGTGAAAGAGATGAAGAACAAAGAAATTTACATGAGGAAGATGTACATGACAGATGAGGATAAATAAAACATTGAGTAACTTGTTGATGAGTCTATGACTTGATGGTATTGACTTTATTATGTTGCATTCATCTATGATGAAGTATAGAGCTAAATGACACAAAGTAGTGTTGTCGATAAATGAAGCAATTATAGTATACACTGATGGAGTGTAGTGTATACCGATCGTAGTATTAACTGAGTAGTGTTCACCGACACATTTCTTTGTTAACCGAGTGAAACAAAATGAACTAAATGATTAGTTTAGCAGTTAAAGTGATGAGCTAGCATGAGTATAAAATCAAGGTAAAAAATAATGTTTGTTACATAGATCGATGGCAAAACCTATGAATATGATTAAGTGGAAAAATCTAATGGTGGAGAAGAAAATTATTTACTCGTCTATATAAGAGACATTGATTTCATTATTGATGGTGACACCGAAAGAAGTAGAAATTGCATAATCATTGCGTGAACAAGCTTCATGCATTTTGATCATACTGGTTAGTAAGAATCGATCTGCAGAACAATTACCGAGCTACAAAGAGCTATTACTAATGGACAGTAAGTTGATATAGTATTGAATCTGAAGTGAAATATTGGTCAAAAGGATTTGTATGGATTGAATATTGATTTGTAATCTACAATTGAAGTTGTATTAAGGTAGGTCACATACTATTACATATTTAACCATTGTACATAGTCAAAATCTTTTAAACGAGTGGACTCTGAAAGTCTTATGATGTATCATTCATAGAATGAACATTGTTATCCTACCAACCCCATAGTGAATGATTGGTTGGACAATAACTTCTAGTCTAAAATCCTCTAACAAGGTCACACCTGACAGTGTGTTTGTAAACCTTTAATAGGATTGGGTCTTAACCGACCTCACTTCAGAAGAGTGAATAATTTTGGGTTGTCAGTGCTAGGTGGTTTTTCCCTTTACAGGGTTTCCATGTTAAATCTTTTGTGTTATGTGTTGATTGTGATATTTGTTTGTTATCATACTTTTCATATTTCATACTAGATTTGATCAATAAGAAGTTTAAGTATTAGACTGGTAATCGGTAAATGCACAGACAGTGAAAGTAATTATAGTTTACCAAGGAGAAAAAATTGAAGAAATTGTTTTGAATTATACATTTTGTTTTGGGACACTGGATAACTAATTCACCCCCCTCTCAGTTTTTCTAACACTTCCAATAAATAATCTTCAGCCCCTTTCCTAGTTAACTGATTCTTGAAAACTTTCATCTTGTTCTTTCACTTCCCATAACTTTTCAATTTTTATCTTATAACTAAGTCTTGAAAATATTTTCCATTCATTCCCAAAGTTTTTCTCTCTTTTTAAAACATGATATCTTTATAAACTATTGATTTTAAAGTTTATAAAGATATATCTTAACATATTAAATGATAACTGGACAACTGACATTTGAATATGTCAAACCAAAAATTAAAACATTTTAATGTTGGGGCAGACGAAAATATTTATGACAGAAAAATGGGTGTTTATGGGGGGGGCATAACTGTTGGATCAAGCTCATTTTTTGATATTTTGGTCCAAACTTATCTTTCTACATTCTAAGTGAAGTGATTGCAAAAATAATAACTGATTCGAAAGATATAGGCTACTTTGTGAGAGTATATATGACTATCACAAAATCAGACTTGCTGAAATATTGTTCTCAATGGCTTTCACATCTTCTTCTCTCAAATACACTGAACCAAAATTTGAACTATTCATACTTCTCAGATATCTATATTGCATATGCAACCTCCTACTTGATCAGGTTTCACCATCTATTCAAGATGGATTTAAATGTTAGGCATTTCATCAAGCAATTTGCATGCAGTCCACTCTGCTTCAAACTTGGCACTTTGTGACCATTCTTCACTGATTGAGAATTACTTTATGCTTTCTCCCTTCAAATTAACCTCCATGACAATACATATGAGATTGGAAGGTCAATCATGAGAGATTTATAAACTTTTGGATATGCCTCTGTACTGTGGGAATGGGAACATATTCTCCCATGCTATTAGTTGATAAAGAGATAATTCAAATTAGATTCAGAATGAGAATGGGATGCATCCACATGAAGAAAAATGTATCATCTTCCATCTGGCGATCTCTCCAATATTTAAAAACAAATCAATAGTGTGCAATAATTTTTCAAGTAAAGACTCACTCCCAAAGAGCCATGTTTCATCATAGATTTATGGCTGCAATGTGGTGACACCATATTGAATGACCTGATTTGTACCAAGCAAACCAGTGCCTCCCATATGAATGTTAGAAAAACAAGTTAGGCATTTTATTGGACAACATTCTTCAAGAGTGAAAGGATGATCTGCAAGAATGCTCCTTTTAAAATCTGAATTTGAATTTATTTGAAACTTGTTTTCCAAGGATGCATTATCAAGAACATCATCAAAATAAAATGATTCCAACATGGGATTACTATCAAGAAACTCATCTTCATAATCAAAATTGAATATCTCTAATTCATATTGTGTATGTGATGTCATACCAAAAGCAAAAGAGTTTTCATCATCTTTATCTTCATAAGATCTTTCATGATTCTTCAATACCTTGGACTGTAAAAACTCCTTACTATCTTGCATGTAATCAAACTGAAAAGACTTAGAATCCACCTGTATATCAATATGCAAGATATCTTCTATCTTATCTCCACAATACATTTCTTGCTCTTGCTGCTCCATCATACCAGCATGATTAAAAATACCTGCTGAAAATGCATTAGAAAATGTAAAGGACTTGAAATCTCAAAAAGAAATACTTTCCAACAAACTTTCATTTAAATTTTCATTTCCAACTACTTTCTTTTGTTGCTCTGTCATATCAATCTGATCATCATTACTTGCTAAAAAATTATTAATGATATCAAAAGTAAAAGGCTCAAAATCTAAAAAAAGAAATGTTTTCAGGCAAGCTTGCATACAATATTCCATCATTGGATCTTTTCTCAATGGATGGTGCATGTGGGCATGTTAATGAGTTTTTTGGTAGTGTAATATGGTCAAATTTACATTTTTTAACACATCCTCATGCTCAACATGTAAATGATGTATTCTAGCAACACTAGAAGGATCATTTTCAATCATGGGAGCCGGTTGGAAGTCTTGATCATTAAAAACAGTCAAGTTTTGGAAACAAGAAATAGATTGTGTTGGCTACACTGCTTTCATGAAAGGTTTCCTTTGTTAAGGGCTTTTCTTTAGAGACACATTTTGATTACAAAGATAAATTTCAGATTGAGATATATTTGTAGCGTATGTATCCAAACACTTTATTCCACTCAAATTCATACAATCATCTATTTCCACAGCTTCCCTTTGATTATCTTTTAAAGTTTGTAATTTATTTTGCCTCAACAAAAATTTGATCTCAATTTGCAATGTAACAATAAAAACATATAACTAATTATTTTTCAGTTGGTTGACTTGCTTGAGGCATTTTACCAACACATCTATTAAATCTGTCAATGAAACTTCTCATAGATTCATTTTCCTCTATCTTGATTTGAACAAAATTTACTAATAATTCACCTATATCAACTATAGATCCTAATTTATCAAGGACTCTTACCTCTAGATCATTCCAATAGGTAATGCATCCACTTTGTAAATTTTGAAACCAATCTGCAGCTTCACCAATCAGGCTTCCAACAAACAATCTCACATAGACATTTTCTTCCAGTACACCAAGAATACTACTGGAAACACTGAATGCTTTAACGTGATCATCTGGGCATTTATTTGTATCTCCAGCAAATGTAGGAATATACTCTTTTGGCCTTTTAGGTAGGGCTAAATGTAATGATAAAGAAAGAGGCCCAAACTGTGGTATCCACGGTTGGGATGAAACCAACGCCATAATATATTGGACTCTTTTTAACCATAAGATTTTGAAAATTATAATATGGAGTCACCAATCTCTTTTACACTAAGATAATAATAGAATTTTTTACTAAGAAAAGAAAATATTGATCTTTCATTTATGTTTCCCCAACGTAGTCGCCAAAAATTTGTTAGTATATAGATTTGCACTTCAAAAATACCAACACAAACTGACTCATAATGCCCAAATGAAAGTACAAATGCTACTAATAGTTGGATAGATTATCATTGAATTGATAATCTTCCTTTGAATTGAGAGGTACAACTCCCTCTTAGAAATATTTACAATGAATTAAAAAGTTGAGTATGTCTTTAACTAGAAGACACAAAGACAGCCTAACATTCACTCATCACCATGAATTAAATGTGATCATTAGATTTAGAAACTGAATAAATGTGACAAAGGGAAAAAAACAACCTCAAGATCATTGATTTAGTCTTTCACATTACAAAGAAAGAAAAAGAAATAAATGATCTGCTCTACAAAATATGAATATGCAAACAAATATAGATTTACATGCAAACATATACTTGACATAATAACAAGAAATTTTATTTAGAAATATGAAAGAGACAACCAACTGATTGATCTCAATCAAAAAAGTAAATATATAGACTCACAAATCTGCCACACAAACTTTTATTTACTCATAGATACAATAAAATGATCACAACGTCATCTTGTGCCCTTTTATTACAATCAAGATGCAGAAAAGTAAAAATAAATCCTTTTCCATTATTACAATTACATTCAAAAAATTGATCTCCCTCTCCTGTAGCCAACAGACTTGCTAGAAAAAGAAGAACCCCTGTTTCATCAAGATATTCCAATAAATAATCTTTATCCCCTTTCCTAGTTAACTGATTCTTGAAAACTTTCATCTTGTTCTTTCACTTCCCGTAACTTTTCAATTTTTATCCCATAACTGATTCTTGAAAATATTTTCCATTCATTCCCAAAGTTTTTCTCTCTTTTTAAAACATGTTATCTTTATAAACTATTGATTTTAAAGTTTATAAACATATAGCTTAACATATTAAATGATAATTGGACAACTAACATTTGAATATGTCAAACCAAAAATTAAAACATTTTAATGTTGGGGTGGATGAAAATATTTATGACAAAAAAATGGGTGTCCATGCCGGGGGCATAACTTTTTAGTCAACTATTGGATCAAACTCATTTTCAGATATGTTGGTCCAAACCTATCTTTCTACATTATGACTGGAGAGATTGCAAAACATATATCTGATTCAAAAGATACGGGCTACTTTGTGAGGGTATATATGACTGTCACAAAATCAGACTCGCCGAAATATTATTTTCAGTGACTTTCACATCTTCTACTCTCAAATTCACTGCACCAAAATTTGAACTATTCATACTTCTCAGATATCTATATTGCATATGTAACCTCCTACTTGATCAGGTTTCACCATCTATTCAAGAGGGATTTAATTCGCATGCAATCCACTCTGCTTCAAACTTGGCACTTTGTGACCATTCTTCATTGATTGGGAATTACTTTATGCTTTATCCTTTCAACTTTAACCTCCATGACAATACATATCAGATTGGAAGGTCAATCATGAGAGATTTATAAACTTTTGGATATGCCTCTGTACTGCGAGAATGGGAACATATTCTTCCATGCTATTAGTTGATAAACATATAATTTAAATCATATTCAAAATGAGAAAGGGCTCTACAATTTGATAAGCCCATTCATATATTCCTTCGATGGGATTTATAAATATCTCTATATCCTCAAGTTATTGCTGCATATTTGGTTCCTTTAAATTTGATATCTATAAAGTCATTGTCTCCTATATGAGACCTAGTGATTTCGAGAATAAGGAAAACCTCCACTCTGCAATTTTTCACATTAAATGGTATCTTTCAACTGTTCACCTTATAGTTCTGAACTTCTGAATTCATGTTTTGACTTCAAACTCAAACTCAAATCTGTACTTTGACTTTGGATATTTAAACTCTAGTGCTCAAACTTGAAATTGTAGTGTTGAAAGGTAAATCTATGTTTTGAATCCTAAACATGGCATCTTGAATCATTTTGGATGCTTGAAATTGAAGCACTGCCCCTTAGCACATTTAAAAAGAAATGAAGCATCATAAAAGACATGGAATGGATACCACCCAAGACTTGTTACAATTTACACCCAATGGTTGAACCTTGAACTTTGAACTAACATAGTTCAAGATTTGTAGTTCAACGAGAGGACAAACTTTGCAACACATGTCACTTACTTCACATAACTCAAAAGAAAGCAAACAACAAAAGCCAACAAATGACGAGAAAGAAAAGGTGGTAACAATTAGGAAACACTAATAATACTACTCAGTAGTTATACTGGTGCTTAATGTCTAGTCTACTCGATGTTTACTGATGCTCGGTATCGGTATACACTCATACTTAGTAAAACTACTCTAGTGCTCGGTTAGAACTGTTATCTTTTGTTCTTGATACTGCGTTGAGATAACTCAATGTGAAGGCTTATGAAGGTTTAATCGACTAGTATGTATAGCTTGCAGTACTTACTTTTACCAACTAGATAGCATTGGTAACCAACTGATCATCTTTGATACTAATGAAAATCCGTAATGCTCAAATAGAGATAACAAAATCCCCCTTTGGCATTAGTGTCAAAACCTTGAAATGTATATAGACCTGATGTCTCAAAAATTGTTCTAACTTCACCTTATATACATAGAACTTAACAAAATTTCAAAATTTCTCCCCCTCAGTGCATGCTCCCAGTAGTATGTAGTAAACTTATCATTTCTTTACATAATTTGGCATATACATGAGTTTTCCCCCTTTTTGATAGTAATGCCAAATACAAAAGTGTATACTTACAATTTATCAAAATTGTGCTGATGGGTTTTCTTGAAAGAGTCCAAGAGGTTTTCCCATTCCTCTTTCAAGTTGGTTAGAGAAAAGTACTCAAGACCGAATTGTACATGCATGTCAAAGATGTTCTCCAACATAGAAATCTCCAGTGTTGCAACAAGTGTCTGTGCTTTGTCAATGTGTTTCTCAAAAAAATTCAAATAAGGAAGCAACTTGGTTTGTAGCTCGGTGACCTGGTCACTTATCCTTTCTTCCTACTTCCTCAAATCTTCTCTTAAATACCTAAGTTCTTGAACCTTCAGTATATGCTAAGAAAAAGCATCTGGTTTGGTTAAGGATACTTGTGCACTGGCTTGGATTTCAGTATCCAGTTGTTTAATTTTCTCACTAATCTCAGCAATGAAGGTCTCCATAGTGCAAAGTTTAATCAATATCTAACTAATTAAGTAAGTAATAGATTTGATATCAGTTATTATCTTCGATAATTTCACCTTGTTTATTGCCACTTCCTGGCTGATTTTCTTTGCAAGTTTATCCTGTATTTTTTACTCTGCCCTTTCTTCAATTCTTTTCTCAGCTTCAATGTTAGGGGCATTAATTTCTTCTGCACAGGTAGCAAGCTGGTCAATTATAGGTGTGTCCTCATTAATCTGTACCTCTGGTACTACCTATTGTAAGATGTCTCTTACATTTTCCAGTATCTCCTTTCTATTGTATTCCATTCTTAGCTTTTCTTATGCTTCTTTCCTTGTACACAACTCCTCGTATTTTCTAAGTTCTTCAGGGCTTAGGATCCTTGGGTCACAATTAGGTATAAAAATGATTTCATCTAGTGTGACCAAACCTTTTCCGTGTTTCTTCTTCTTCTTCTTCAGCTCTTGAGGTGAGTTCTTTTCAAATTGTACTATCACTTTCTCCTCAACATTTTGTGTGTCTTGCCCAGTTGACACTTTGTCCTCCTATTTTAGCTTCTTGGTAACTTGTGTGTTAGTTGTCTAAGATGGAGCCTCTGATGTTGTTTCAGGTGAGGTTTCCTCAATTTTTTGGGGGTCATCTTGGCCCTTTTTATCTTCCATTGTTGCCTCTTTTTCTTTAGGATTATTTGTTTCTATCGGTGTACTAGTTCCTTGATCCCCTAATGTATCCATCAGTTGCTCAGAGTTTGAGCGTTCAGGTTGTTCCTTGGTTAAGATTTAAACTTCTTCCATCAAAATAGGAAGTTCACCTGGTAATGATGTGATTGCAGGCTCGGTAAAAGTACCTTCTTCTTGTGTTGTGCCTCCAGCAATATTCACATCCTCATCACCATCTCATTCATCAGGATCACTACTTGTGATGTCCTTAATGAGTACATCTAGTGCATTCTTATCTACAGTTTGGATCTCAACCTGATCCGGTGCATCTTGTGAAATACTTAAGTCTTCAGTGGCATCTATGGTATCAGGTACCTTGGTATCTGATATATCTACCTTTTCTTGGTTCAGTCCCAAGTTTGCATCTTCAATATAAATGCCTTTATCTTTTGATTTATGTCTCTTCTTAGACAAGTTGATAAATGCCATATGTTTAGCTTTCTCTCAGAATGCAACTATTGAGGTCCAGATGAGTTGACTTGACTCATCTATGTCTGCTAGATTCTCATCTAGTATCTATAATGCTTGGCTTTTTACTCTGAATCTCCTAGAGTATGTTGTCATGTATTCTTCAATTTCAGGAGACAAGTTAGGAACTACCAAAACTAGGGATTGTTCCCTCATTTTATTCTCGGTGTCTAATGCATAGGACCATTTTTTATTTAGCATTTCCTCTAATGCCTTAAGTAACTACTTGGAAAATTTAAGTGGAAATCTGTTAAATCGAATCATCATTTGGATGATTGCCTCTTCTATTGTTTTCTGATCCTCAGTTGACATGTGCTCAAACTGACTAATTTTAGGATCAGTGAGTTCACCATTCTCAATGATATCCTCAGCAACTTCATCAATTATTCTATTTTTATTATTGACTACCTTGAATTGATTGTTATCATTTTCTTCATCCTCTAAATCTTCCTTACCTCTTATCAGTTTTCTTCTTTTCCTCGGTGCCTCTTCTTTAGCTTTTGTTCCTCTTTTTGTATATGTTTTTGTAGGTGATGCTACTTTTGGTTTTGAAATGTTCACAACTCCCTTTTTCAATGGTGGTGAAGCTACAGTTTCTAACCTTGTTTGTGCCCTAGATTGCACTTTTAACTGCCTCTTCTTTGCAGTTGATGAAGGGGAAACCAGTGTAGATTTTATTCCTTTATTAGAATCAATTTCTTCATTGTCATGTGGTTTATCAGTTAATATTAACTGACCTTTGGTTGCAACTTCAATCGGTGAATTATCAGATGATCTAGAATCACCTCCAAACTTGTCAACTAAAGTTTTCATCATTTTTCTTGAATTCTTAGTCATCTTACCAATAACCACACCTATTTTTTTCCTTGTCTTGGCCTCCTCAAATGTTCCAAATCTCTCTTCCTTTTTGTCTTTTGGTGTAGCCAAAAGAGCCTTGATTGATTTTGAAGAAAAATCAATGTCCATTTCATAACCCATAGGGACTAGCCATTTAATCCTAGGCTACATAGCCTTTATCATTGTGTGGTCGGTGTCCACAAGAAAAAAAATATCCATCTCATATTCTTCAACCAATTGATTAGGTATTCTACTCTGATAATTCATTCTAACTTTAAAATTCTCAAAATAATCATCAAGAACTTTGTTTAGATTGTTTCTCAAGTCATTAATCATATCAAAAAATTTTACAATGATCTGTTTGTTGATAGACCAATCTACATCACCAATAGAAGGGAAAAATTGTTTTATATAGAAAAATATACACACTAGAAGTGATCCAAACTTACAAGTATTTGACTTTGTCGACCGGATAGTCTTCATATTTTCTTCAATCTTCTTTAGAAGAAGCTTGACAAGGTCAGACTAAAAACTCTTCTTTATCATTTTATATGCGATGTCAACAGCTCCACATGGAACACTATTCAGTCTGCTCATCTAATAGATCTTATAGCTGATGATATGTGTTGCAAACTTAACCTCAGGGTCCTCAATTGTATTAATTTTCAATTCTCAGCCATCCCATGTTGTACCTATATTCTTTTCAATGTCGACCCTTCAAGCACTATGAAAAGCCTTGGCCTTGTCGATTGTTGGATATCGAGTAATCTTATGAATCATATTCATTGTTACTTTGACTGGTTGATCCGACCAAAATATCCCATTGTGATACTGACTGAGTACAACCCTAACCCATTATATTTTAAAGGTTTTCAGGAAATTTAGGGCATTTGTAAGACCAATCTTCTCAAACTTATTGAATTCTGGTTTTATTTTTCCATCATCAATGAAATTTTTTGATAAGCTATAGCTGTCTTGAAATCTCTGATTTCTCCTATTTTGCAGTGGATGTAAGATCTAATGTCTTCAACTAACAAAACCCTAGGCGGGATTCTTGAGAAAGCTCCCACTGAATCAATCTTAGATGCAACTTCTAGATGAATTTTGTATTTGGGTTCATCACAATTAGCTGAAACAATTAGGTTCACTTCCTCTTCTACAATCTTAGATTCATTTTCCTTGGATGTGGATGCCATTATAATCAATTTAGGCTTTTGGCAAATATGTTGAATGTGCTTGGTAGAGGTTTTACTTACTCAGAAATGATGTAGAATGCACTTGGTTCAATCAGAATCTGACTTGAATGCTTTTGAAAATTCTCATCTCAAATTCACTCTGTGAATATTATCACTCTTTGAAATCACTTTGTGAAGAATGAAATAACTCTTCCATATATTTATAGTCTTTTTAAAATTCCCTCTTAAAATACTTTCCATTAATGCTTGACCTACTTCCAACTTGATGACAACTATCAACTCGGTGATTATCGCAAAACATCAACAACTCGATTAACATAGCACTTTCCACTCGGTTGATACTGATACTCAGTTAACCTGTGATTACCGCAAAACATCAACAGCTTGGTTAATACAACACTTTCCACTCGATTGATACTGATACTTGGTTAGCCTTGCATAATAGTCACTGACGGGTAACTCTCTACTCGGTCTTGCTTATACTGACCGTATGACTTTGTTAGCTCAAAATTTATAAACCATAATGCATCTTAATTCATGCATATTTGGTATGTGCACATCAAATATAAGGAACTATATGTAAGATAAGATCAATTAGGAATATTAGTTCCATACATACCTTTTTCACCTTAGGTGGAGGTACTGATGTCACCCAATCTAGTGGACAAGGTTTCACCAACTGCATTGCTTGACTCAACATTCTCATTAGATGCCTTTCTCTACATAGTATTTCTAATCCTCATGATATCTATAATAGTGTTTCCACTCTCAAATATATGTCCTTCTTCTAGTGCTCAGTCTCTACAATCCTTTCTTAGGTGACCGACTTTATGACAATGTAAGCATGCCATACCAGTTCTTGTCCAACTTTGAGATTTTCTAGCCCATCTCTTCCTCATATAGTTCACTGCAATATGTCCATACCTTCCACATACTGTGCAGTTGATCCATGTGTTGTAATCCCAAGTGTATGCACTATTTTGTCTTTTCGGTTGATAAGGTTTGTTCTTTTGTTTTGGTGTCCAAACTTGCTTCATCTTTTCCTTACACTCTTGAGAAGTGTGTCCATGCTTCTTGCAAGTGTAACATAATTTCTCCATGGTAGGATTGTTAGAAGTCTCATTCATCTTAGCTCTGCACTCATATGCTTGATGTCCAAATTTACCACAATAATAATAGTAACCATTAAACTTAGGAGTGACTTGAGGTTTACCTTGTGCTTTACCCTTGCAAACATTTGAACATTTGAAGTATGTCCTGGTTTTCCACAGTGATAGCATGTCAGCATCTTAGGTTTTTTATTTTGATTTTTGTTCACTTGTTTAGCTTGTTTGGATGATTCTCCTTATCCGATGTAGCCTAATCCAACTTTTCTTCCAAACCTTCTTTGATTAATCAAAAAATCATCAATCTTCTTAGAACTGTCTTTAGCTTTCTTCATCATTTCACTGTGTTGTCGCTACATGTTTACTTCATTTCTCAGCTTTTCATTTTCTTCCCTGAGTACTCTAATATCTTCAATTTTTCTTGACAACTCACCATTTACTAGGTTGATGTCCTAGTTTAATATAATCATTTGATTTGATATTTCAAAGTGATGCATGGTAAGTCTTTGTATCTCAATTTCTTTTTCTTGAAGTTTTTTAGTCATCTGTCTTTGGTCTTCAACAACTAGATTCCTTTCTTGTTCAGCTTGTCTAGCATTGTTCATTACATCAATCATTCTCACCATCTATGATTCTTGACCGATCTGTAGGGCTTTCACTTGTTTAGTCAAGTGAAGATTCTTTTTAGACAAATCAGAGATTGTACTTTTAGAATCATCAAAAATACTTCCTGAACTAGATCCAATGTTAATCAAATAATTCATCAATCCCTTCTTCATGGTAACCAGTCTCATTTTCTAGAATAGCCAGGTTCTTTCTCTGAACCTGTAATTTATTTAATGTATCCTTAGCTTGTTTGTATGGCTCTTTGAACATCTACATCTAAATCTTATGATTCTCTATTGTATTATCCAACTTATATCTCTCCATGGTTAGATCTTTACTCTTTAGTGGTTAAATCATCTAATAAGAGATCTAGGCTTTGATACCAATTGTTGGAATGGAGAGATAGGGTACTGAGAGGGGAGGGGTGAATCAGTAACCACAAAAACTTTAACTCCAAAAACTCAATTAGAAAATAGTAGTAAACTCATCCTTTAACAGAATCCATTGTATGCATCATTCATTCAATTAACTAGTAAATGTAAATTGCATGAAATCGACAATAAATCAATCACATAACACAACTATTTTGGTTATGTAGAAACCCTTGTTAGAAGGTAAAAACTATGGTGGGAATAACACCCACAAATTCTTCACTACTACAGATAATAAAGTTTCCCTATTAGGGCTACAAGTTGTGATCACTTTTGGTGATCTTACCCTATTAAGAGTAACAATTAGAAGAGATTACAAATAAAGACTATTAGGTCTACTTTGTTAAGAGATTTTTGCTAACTCTATTACAATGATTAGAGAATAACAAGATGTATCTACAAATGCCAAATTAACCTTGTCTGAATTAGATCTATGAAATATTCAATAAATATCACCTCGATATGTGAAAATCTTATCTCTAAACTTCTTGGTAGCCTTGTCTGATTTTGCCTAATCTAAATGTCTTTGTATTATATTCTTCTCTATTTGATAACTTATGTCTTGAATTTGGCTTCTTGCTTGAAGATCTCCTTTTCTTGTTCATACCATGCATATCATCCTTACGTCAAAATGACATGAGTTACAATTATAAAGCATACTACTATTGCCGCTTAAAAAAATTAGGTTACAATATCTTAGGAAAAACCCTAAGATCTATGATGTACAAAAATAACCTAGATCTAGCAATTACATAGAGATCATCATCACAATAAATGATTACATCCATAATAAATGATCCTCGATCTTGGTAAAATGTTTTATGATTCTGTTGTAACCGTCTGCATAGATAGATGTTCCAAAATTGATTACTATGTCATTTTCTGGATTGCTCGGTAAACACTAACAATACTGCTCGATAGTTATAATGGTGGTTAGTGTCCAGTCTTCTCAGTGTTTACTGATGCTCGGTATTAGTATACAATGATGTTATGTAAAACTGCTCTGGTGCTCAGTTAGAACTATTATCTTTTTTTCTCGATACTACCTTAAGATAACTCAGTGTGAAGGCTTATGAAGTTAACCAACTAGTATGTATAGCTTTTAGTACTTACTTTTACCGACTAGATAGCATAAGTAATCGACCAATCATCTTTGGTACTAATGACAATCCTTAATGCTCAAATAGAGATAACATAATCTACTGAAAATATTTTCATCATTATTTCTTGGTAGGTCATTGAGAGCATTTTCATCAATTATAACATCTGAGTAAAATTTGTCATGCTCTATTTTGCATTTGAGTTCTTTGTAGACACGATCCCTATTGAAAAGTGATATAAAATAAATCAGACATGAAAGACACTATAAATGGGCCACCTCCATCAAACCCTACAATTTCTATAGCTTCAAATGGTTACACAAAAACATCCATAAAAAATGTAATGAAAAAAAATAATTCCATTTGAATCAAATTAAAATGAGGAACAATGTAGCTACAAACAATGTTGATTATGGTCAGCATTATAGGCAAGTTATAGGCAATTATAATTAATTTACAAACAAACTATGTTCTAATTAACTTTACAAAAAAATGTTTTAGAAAGAAATTGTTGATTTTGTAAAATTTATAATAGAAATATATCTTCACAATACAAAAAAACACTAACAAATAATGTTAGAAACAATCTTTGGATAGCTCTAAATTTTGTTGTACAAAAATATTTTTTATTTAAGAAACTTTAAATTTTTTAGGTTTATATAATAAAAACATCTATTATAAGATTAGAAAGTGTCATTCTTAGTAAGTAATTTAAGATGCAATATTGAATAAAGTAAAAATTAAATAAATAATTTATTTTTTATTTACCTTTTTTAATTTATAATAAATATATCTTTATAATTAAAATAACATTTACTCACAATAAAGAAAGAAGTCTTTTTAGAAAGAAAAGAAGTTGATTTTTTGCAAACGAAGCCTTGATTTTGAAAACAAATATAATAAAGAAAGGAACCTTGATTTTGAAGGATTATAATAGAAACACATCTCTAATCATAATTATTGAAAGTATGATATTTTTATTTTTTAACCTTTTTAATTTTATATCTATAAACAAAAAACATCTTACATTTTTTATTGTTTATAATACTTTCTAATTTAGAAGAAATTAGTCAAGTAGTTAGTGCATTTTAATTTAAATAGAAAATATACCTGCATACAATGGTCAAAAGTTTGATCATCAAAAACAATAATATTTATATATGAAATTAGAGCTTTTCTTTACCAATCCAAAGTGTATAATATATTTTAGAAATAATAATTCCTAATGTCATTTGTCCCTTGTAAAATAATAGATAAATAACAATCATCTATATTTTAAACATAGTAGAAGAATAGAGTTTAATTATATTATCCCAAAAATTGAACCCTAATCCAAACCCTATGCGTAAGCCTAAATATAAGTAAACACTAATGCTTACCCTCACCATTATGTAAAATCTAAATCGTAGGCCTAAATCATAATCCTAATAAAATTAAACACATGTAATTATGATTATTGGATAAATTTATGACCTAAATTTATTAATCAGACTCATTTGCACAAGATTAATAGGCAATAAATTAATTATTCATTTGTGTATCCCCATGGGAAAAAATTGATTACGTTTTATTGAATTGCAACTTTTCTTTTTGCATATCAAGAATGTCTCCTCTTTCATGGATCCGTGCGTTCAGGAATCTTTAGCTTCTTGCTTCTCTCTCTTTCTGTGACAGGTGTTTACATGTAGGTGTTCTTGAGAGTTGTGGGTCATTTACTCATCAACTCCAATATGACAGGGAGGAGCTACGTGCTTAAATTTAATGGCCAAATGGTCATCACCGCCCCAAAAAAAAGTTTTTTTTTTTGTTTTTTTTAATTCACATGCATACCTTAGGATGTGTTCCAGGTTGTACGAATTCTACCTTGATTTGTGTGCCATGATGGTACAATTTTTTCCTCAAACGACACTACTTGAATCAAGAGGCAAAGAAAGGAAAACAACTAAAGTCAAAGATACATAATACTTTAATTTGCACGAGTGCCCTCAAATAACACTACTCAAATCAGGAGGCAAACAAAGGCAAACACTTGAACTCAAAAATACAGATGGCATAAAAACACCAAGGTTTGAAGAGCTAATCAATCAAAGCTGGAAGAGTGCGTCCAAAAAATAGGAAAGAAAAGAGTGTCCATATGGTAAATGATCCATCTCACTAGAATGCATAGGTACCCAGTCATTGCATCCTCCTAGTACATAGAATCAAATAATAAATACATAGCTCACACTATCGAATCAAGAAAGCACTGGAACCAATAGTAGAAACCCCCCATAATGCTAACAAGGGAATAATGATAGGTACACTGAAAAGATCATCCAATATGAACTGCATGATACTAGGAACAACAAAGGTGCAGAGAGAGTATAAACACAAATAGAAAGACTCTATTTTTGTAAGCTTTACTTTTATTTCTAGCTAGATTTGTGTTAAAAAAATTACATGGTATCAGAGCTTAGGTGCTAGGAAAGAGAAATGTAAGTTTTTTTTAGTAGGTCCTAAATAACAGATCAATTGCAAAGAATGGATTTTTCAGTCTCTACTCTTCTCACACCATACAACTATTTTGAATGGAAGCCAAATATTTTTCTTCATCTTAGAAGTAAAGGCTTGCATCGAATAGTCATGGTGACAAAGGTCAAACCTAATTCAGAAGTTGAGAAGTCTAAATACTTCAACCACATGGATGAAGCCTTTGGTTTACTATGCTTATCTATCTCTCTAGAATTGTTGTTTCATGTCGAAGCATGCATCCTTGAAAATGAGCTCAAATCATTAGATCTGAGTAGTTTTGAGAATATTCAAGACTTCTTCAAAAATTTCAAGGCTTTATTACTTCAGTTGAAAGAATGTGGAATTGAAAAATCCACACATGAAAGTAGATTAATCCTTGCTATTTTGTCAAAATTGAGCTCAAAATATGTTGTGTTTGTCTCTTCTTTTCACACAATCAGGCTTACGATGGGAAGAAGTTGGAAGATGCCAATTCTTGATGCTTTCGTTGAATCTTTGATACATGAGATAGATAAGCTCATAAAGATGGGTACTTTAAAAATTTCCAAATCTTACGCTTTTGTTGTGCATAAAAGTGAGAAGAATTCAAAATCTAATCCACAGTCCAAGACAAATAAGAAGCTAGGTGAGCCTTGTAATTTTTGTGGTAAGGTGGGACATGAAATCAATAGATGTTGGATGAGACTATAGGATTTAGAGAAGGCTATGCAGCAACATCAAATTTCAGCCCCTGAGTATTCTTCATCACAAACAAGCCAAGGTCACACTCTTACTGCATGGGCCTTGCCTTCATTTCCTCTTTAGTGACACTTGATTTAGTGGACTTGTCATGCCTCTTCATTCTAATACTTCATTGGTTCCATATTTGATTAGTTTTCTTTTTTGACATTTGACACATTTATTTTCAACTAGCAATTTGTTCTTGCATGGTTGAGTAGTGTTGTTAGGGTCACTCACACAAATTTATGTGTCATCTGCATCCTTGACTGATAGATGTTTTGTCTTTGTTTGCAATCTATTCATTATTTGGGGCACCTATGCAGATTAGTGTCTTATGTATCTTTAATTGATAATTTTTTTTCCTTTGTTCACCATATTCTCATTGTTCAACTAGTGTCGTTGGGGACACTCATACAGATTGATCCTGGTCTTCTTTTTGGTCTCTGAGAAATCTCTTCATTTAGCACTATGGTGTTATCTTTCGACAGATTTCCATAGTTTTCTTGCCACATGGGATTTTCAATTACATCTCTTGTTGTTTTTGAGGGGGGGTTTTGTTCCCACTGAGTTTTCCCTTTTTCCTCTTTCCTTTTTTTTTTCTTTCTCCTTAGTAGGAATTAAGGGAGGTGTTAGCATATGTTAATTCTAGCCACCTGTTCAGCTCAGTTCAGATGATGTTTTGTGGATGATAGTCTATTAGGCTTCATTTTTGTTCAGTCATTGGTGCTCACTGATTTGAAAGCAAGCTTCAGAAATTTTTCCTTTGTTTTCCATCTCCTCATTATTCAAGTAGTGTCATTGGGGACACTCATACAGATTGATCTTGATCTTGTTTTTGGTTTCCAAGAAATCACTTCATTTGGCACTATGGTGGTTATATTTCAACATATTTCCATAGTTTTCTTGTCACAAAGGATTTTCAATTACATCTCTTCTTGTTTTTGAGGGGGGGGGGTTTGTTCCCACTGGGTTTTCCCTCTTTCCTCTAATTTCCTTTTTTTCTTTCTCCTTAGTATGAATTAAGGGGGGGTGTTAGCGTATGTTAATTCCAACCACATGTTCAGCTTAGTTCAGATGATGTTTTATGGATGACAATCTATTAGGCTTCATTTTTGTTTGGTCATTGGTGCTCGCCGATTTGAAAGCAAGCTTTAGTTTTGATCAAAAAAATTTGGATCACCATTCTGGTTGTAGTGGAATTGATGTTTAATTATTGATTGTACTCTTCACCATAATTTGTTTGCTAACTATGGTTACTCATTACAATTTTTATTTTATAAGTCACGCACCATGTGCATAATGTAATCATACATTGAATATGGAAGAGAGATATAATTTCATTATTGATCAAAAAAAGAGACAAGCAAGAAGCTAGAGAGGCCTAAACGTATAGATCCATGAAAGAGGAGACATTATTGATGTGCAAAAACAAAATTTTCAATTCAATAGAAATGAATGTTTCTCAACAAAGGAGATCAATCCTTATAAAAGGAGATCAAAACCCTAAAAGGGTGAACAAACCTAGGTTGCATGATAATGTTTAATAAAGCAATAAATTATTATATGCCTAAAGTTTAGCTTAAGTATAAAGAGATAATAGGTGACTTAGTAATTAAATCAATATGATTTAATTAATAGTTAAATAATTTATTTCTCTAACACCCCCCTTAAGATAAACTTTGGGAGAAGCTAAAAATCTAGAAAGAACTACTAAAAGAAAATGGGTCCTAGAAACAAAAGCTCTGATCAGGTACCCAAGTACAAAAGAGAGTCTCTATAAAGTGGAGAAATAGAGAAAACCACATGGAAAAAACTCTACTAAAAAAAGAGACAAATGCTAGTCTGAAGGACTAAAGAAGCCTCCAAAACTAGTAGTGTTCCAGAAAATAGGAACAAGGATGAACATGTGCAACACCACTAAAGCAAGAAGATGCAAACTCTTTAAAGAAGTATCTGATGATCTGAAGATCCTCCACTGAAATATGACCAGGTAGAGAAGCTATAATATGCATGAGTTCCCTCAAATGACACTACCCAAATTAGGAGGAAAACAAACGCAAACAATTGAAGTCAAAGATATAGAATATTGTAATCATCACGAGTGCCCTCAAATGACACTACTCGAATCAGGAGGCAAACAAACGTAAACACCTGAGCTCAACAATATAGATGGCATAAAAACACCAAGGTCTGAAGAGCTAATCAATCAAAGATGGAATAGTGCGTCTGAAAAATAGGAAAGAAAAGAGTGTCCATATGGTAAATGATCCATCTCACCGGAATACATAGGTACCCATCCACTACATCTTCCTAGTACATAGAATCAAATACTGAATACATAGCTCACACTATCAATCCAACGAAGTAGTACAACCAACACTAGAAACCCCCCATAATGTTGACAAGGGAGTAATGATAGGTACACTTAAAAGATTATCCAATATGAATTGCATGATACCAAGAACATCAAAGGTATAAAGAGAGTACAAACATAGATAGAGATACCTAAGGAAAATGTCATTGGAGGAACACTCACATGACAAAAGTAGATGGCAAACAAAAGAAAACATCAACCCCCCCTGACACTTTATAATGGAGTGCAAGTACATAGAGCACGAACATGTGAAAGATCTCATACATGCAATAGAATGGCACTTTATTAGTGCATGTGCATAAAATAATGCTAAAAAAGTAAATTATGCATTGCTCAAAAAAGATTGAAGACTACTAAAACAAAAGAACAGCCAAAGATGAGCCATCCCTCAAAGGGAAGAGATCTCAGGACCTGAAACATCCAAGATATCCATTAGATTGAAAAAATGAAAGAATATGCATAAAAGGTACCTAGAGAAGAATCTAGAAAAATGACTCATAGCACTAGAAAGCTCTCAAAACAAGCTTTCCAACGATATATCATTTGCACAAAATGGAATCCAGATGCACAAGATAGAGCTCCCGAAGTGAAAAATTGAATATCTGGCTTTGAAGTAGAAAAAAACATCATCAAAAATGAAAAATAAGAAATTCAAACCTCCACATCTAGATAAATCTCAGAACCAGCTTTTCGATGATATGTTGTTTGCCCGATTTTCACACTGTATGCTCAAGTTATGAGCAAAAAACCATAGGTATGCTGAAGGGCCCAAAAAATGGTGTCTGGGGGTGCTGACATGTGCTGATGTCAGCACTTTATGACATTAAAATTGACAGCCTTATGGTTGTCACTGCAAAAAGGCCCTTAGAGCGAAAAAAATTGGGCCCATGGGAAAACCAAAAATATATTAATTAGTTTGATGGTTAATTTTTGGTGTTATACTTCTTGTGAACAAGATTCACATTAATATGAAATATAAAACAAAAATGATAAGAAGTACATATTTTTGTCTCTATTACTATTCAACATTTAGATATATATGTAATAAAATTACGTGAAAAATAAAAATTTAATTATTCGTAACTTTATACCAAACGTTAAAAAAAAAAAATTATCAATAACAATCACATTTGACTGGAGCTATGAACCAGTGAGGCCACAAATCTGGGGGGCCTCATCCCCAATTAACTCCACCAGCTGAAACCCATGAGCTTGGAAGCCCAGCCGGGACACCGACCCTGAAAGGGGCAAAAACACACACCCACCGTGGGACTGGCACATGGACCGTGAGCACTCCAAGCCTAAGCAAGGGTCATATAGTTGGAACAACATTCACCTCCTCCACTTTCAAACTCCATTTCCATCTACAATTCCTTCCGACTCCCGTGAACAATTGTGCTGAAAGATGATTCATTCTGATTCTCGTCTCGTTTGAATCATATACTTATGAACCAGTGAGGCCACAAATCTGGGGGGCCTCATCCCCAATTAACTCCACCAGCTGAAACCCGTGAGCTTGGAAGCCCAGCTGGGACACCGAGTCTGAAAGGTGCAAGAACACACACCCACTGTGGGACTAGCACATGGACCGCGACCACTCCAAGCCCAAGCAAGGGTCAGATAGTTGGAACAACATTCACCTCCTCTACTTTCAAACTCCATTTCCATCTATGATTCCTTCTAACTCTCACGAACAATTGTGATGAAAGATGATTCATTCTGACTCCCCTCTCGTTTGAATCATATACTTATGTCGAACAATGATTCCTTTTGACTTCCATCCCCAACATACATCATCGTGTCATTCTAGGGATTCAAACTATGCATCTCCCTATTACAAGGGCTCGCAGCAACTGCTGTGTTATGAGCTCATGCTCATACCAAACGTAAACTCATTACTAACCTTAAATATTATAATTTTTACACCTTTCATAAATTATCTATGATTCTTAATTTCTCAATTGAGATTTTGTCAATAATTTTCTTTCGTGTGTCCCTCTTTTTCTTATATTATGTCTTTTATTTTATGAATTGGTATAATCTTTTGATGTTTGTTCAGTCAACAACCATCAAAATGGTAGTGATTAGTCAGTTATTTCTAATTTATTAATTAGATTTATAGTTACAGTAAAAAAGTGCAATAATTTACTTGTTTTTTCATAGAAAGTAAAAAATAATTAGTTTTTTTGACAAATTAGTTTCACGGAAAGTAAAAAATGATTATTTTTTTGACAAATTAGTTTTTGTTATGTATTATTTATTTTTGGATTGAATTGGCTACAATTAATCATTTCAAAGTTTCAATACATTATTTACAATGTTGTTTAAGAATTGGATTGTACACTTATATAGAATATAAATCATTACATTATTTTTAGTTTTTGTAATGCATTATTTATTTCTAGATTGAACTGCTTGCAATTAATCATTTCAAAGTTTCAATACATTATTATTTATTTCTGGATTGAACAACCTGCAATTAATCATTTCAAAGTTTCAATACATTATTTGCAATGTTGTTTAAGAATTGCATTGTACACTTATATAGAAGATAAATCATTACATCATTTTTAGTTTTTGTAATGTATTATTTATTTTTGGATTGAATTGTCTCCAATTAATCATTTCAAAGTTTCAATACATTTTTTCTTTTTTGGTATGTAATAGTTTTTAGAATATATTAATATGAAAGGAAGGAGTACATAGATATATGCCAAGAGGCTTACAAAAGGGCCTTCAAACAACCATGCAAAACAGAGAGGAAGAAGACAATACATTATTTATAGTGTTATTTAAGAATTGCATTTTACACTTATATAGAAGATAAAACATTAACTTATCTACTTCGCGAACGGTACTATAAGAATCTGTACTAAACATTCCTCCTGTAATAGTACAGGCTCCCATAGCAATTACATATTTTAGTTCCGGCATTTGTTCATATAATCTCACTAAAGAAGGAGCCATTTTCATGGTCACAGTTCCGGCTGTTATAAGTAGGTCGGCTTGCCTAGGACTGGATCTTGGCACCAAACCGTAACGGTCAAAATCGAATTACATCGTTTCTAAATACTATTAATTTTCTTTCACTCTTTATCTTTTTATACAATGATCCAGCTGGGCCCAAGTTTCATAGCCGACGGGATATTTACATATTTTCTATTTTTTATTAAAATGAAATTATTACAAGTTAGATGTAATATTTTTTAAATCTAATTTATAAATTAGAAATAACTAACTAATCACTACCATTTTGATGGTTGTTGACTGAACAGACATCAAAAGATTAAACTGATTTTTAAAATAAAAGACATATAATATAAGAAAAAGAGGGACACGCAAAAGAAAATTATTGACAAAATCTCAATTGAGAAATTAGGAATCACAAATAATTTTATGAAAGGCATAACAAGTATAATATTTAAGGTTAGTAATAATTTTACGTTTGGTATAAAGTTACGAATAATTAAATTTTTAATTTTTTGTAATTTTATTACATATATGACTAAATGTTGGATAGTAATAGAGATAAAAATGTCTTTCTTCTAATTTTTGTTTTATATTTCATATTAGTTTGAATCTTGGTCACAAGAGGTATGACACATTGGAAAAATTAACCATCGAACTAATTAATATATATTTTTTATTTTTATATTTTTAATAGAAAAATTAATACTACTTTTAATATACTAAATTTTTCAAATAAATAAATATTCATTTTTTTAAATAATAAGTATTTAAATAATATTAAAATATTCACATATATTTCAATAATATTTTGTGAGAAAATTAAAATATGAATATATATGAATATCTGCAATTAATCATTTCAAAGTTTCATTACATTATTTACAGTGTTATTTAAGAATTGCATTGTACCCTTATATAGAAGATAAATCATTACATCGTTTCTAAATACATATTATCACTTTCAAATTTAATCTTTTAATATACTAAGTTTTTTAAATAAATAAATATTCATTTTTTAAAATAATAAGTATTTAAATAATATTAAAATATGAGAAAATTAAAATATTCACATATATGAATATTTACTTATTTTGAATGATGTAATTTCCAATGGGCATGATTGCTTTTCATTTTAAACCATGATCTAATTCATTTATTTGATACAGAAGAAAATTTTGGTGTTTTGTTGAAATGATTATTATTGTCAATCTTCTTGTATTTATACATTCTAGAGTTAAGATAGTTTTTGTATGTGACAATGGTCTTTGCTTTCATAATGTAATGTTTAATCTATTTTCATGGTTACCAAAAATAAAAAATTATCTTAATTTTATCTTAAGCTTGTAATATTTAATATTTATTTGTAATGTTTACATGCAAATAAAATATTTCTTTGGATATCAAATTGAGAAACAACTACTCTATCTATCAGGTTAGTAATGGATTCACATTTTAATTATTTTTCTGTAAAATTTATACACCATTTTTCTTTCTACGGTGTTACAGTGAATAAATAATTAAAATATTTTTTGCCAGTGATGTATCAACTACTAGATTATTAAAGCACTTCATTTTTTTACTTCCGTGGGAGTTGTCAATGGTATATTTGATAAGACAAATATAGTTAGATAATAGTAGATAAAAATTATAGACTAAAACTTTATTTATTTACAAATGCATGAGTTGGATGAAATAATTTTAAATTTCATTATTTGTTTAATTGATCTTGAAATATTAAATTTCTATTATACATGAAATAATGTTAAATTTCATTCTTTCTTTAGATATAAAATGGACTTGCATTGCAACGAACAAAATTTCATTGTAGAAATATCAAACACGAAAGATATTATAAATGGGCCACCTCCATCGAGCCCTACAATTTCTATAGCTTCAAATGGCTACATAGAAACACCCATCGAAAATGTAATGAAAAAAATTTGTGGTCATTTCACAGAGATGATAAATGACATTGAGAACATAGCATTGCATATAGATGTTGTTGATGATACCGATGCCAACACATCCAGAGAAATGGAAAGCTTCATACGGAAAGAAGCTTGCAAAATAGGAAGCTTTAAAGTATTTCTCACAGAGTTGTTTTACGACAAGAAGTATGATTTAGGAAAGTCAAAAATTATATGTGATGATTTCATACATCACTTGAACAAATAGAGTTTGTAACTTTGTTCTTTGTTTACATGTTGTTGCAAATAGCTCAAATAAATAAATGTTTCAAAACTTATGTAACTCTATCTATGTAAATATATATATATATTTGTAATGTTTGTCACTTTTTTGAGTGTGAATGTTATAAAATTGATTTAAAAGTACATCTCTATTGGATAAGTAAAAGTTTATTGGATAAATAAATATGCAGGAGATTAAAATTAATATTCAGTCATTACTTAGTTGTGTTATTTATAGAAAAAATATATTTAAATATTTGTTAATTAAAATTGTAATCTATTAAAGGAAGAAAATCTATTTAGTTTGTTGACTTCAAGTATTTTGAATATCAGCTATGGTTCGGCCAAAACAAAATTTTGAATCAGAGGAGCAAAGAAGACTATACATAAGAGAATATCAAAGAGAGTATCATAGAAAATATCGTAGGCAAAAAAGAGAACCAATAACAGATGCTCAAATACAAGAACAAAGAATAAGACGTAATGAAGTTGATAGAAGGGAAAATCTAATTGTACAACATATGGAAGTTGAAAATAGAGAGGAAACAAGTGTGTAGATAAATTTATCTTAAAGGACAACTAATAAAACCTCTAATTCTTAAGCATAAGAAAGACAAGAGGTTAATTCCCAACCAAATGAGAAAACCAATCCTCACTTAAATGGAAAATTCAGTTGAATGGTGAGAATGAAAATTCAATCTCAAGAGATTGTGGTCCAGAAACACCAAAAGATGGGAATCCATTAGATATGAATGCATATGTTGAAGATGGTGTAGATAATATAAGAAACCCTAATGGTTCACTTGAGTCTGATTTTAATAGATTCCAAATGCAATTTAGAATTCAACTAGATAGTTTTAGGACCCCAAAGATGTGTTATGTATGTTAAGAATATTATATTGAAATAAAATTATCTCGAAGCTCTGAAGGTCCTATATGCAATAGATGCCAACAAGAAAGAGGAATTCATACGTTTTCATCTTCAAATAATATGGTTCCTTGACCACAACCAGAGGATCTATCAAAATTGACATAGATAGAGAAAATGTTGATTACACATGTGAGCCTGATACTACAAGTGACATATGAAATAGGTGGTCAATATAAATACAAAGGGATCACAATAAGTTTTCCTCAAAATGTACAACAAATTTAAAAATAAAATCCACACACAATACATAATTTGCTTGTTATTATTGTGAGAAGAAGGAATCAATGTGGCATAGATTGTAATTTTTCCATCAATAGGGATCGTGTCTACAAAGCACTCAAATTCAAAATAAAGCATGAAAATTTTTACTCAGATGTTATAATTGATGAAAATTCTCCCAATGACCTACCAAGAAATAATGATGAAATATTTTCAGTACATTAAACACAGTGCAAATGTAATTTGATTCAGATACCAATGAAATCACATATGTTGGTCCTATTTTGGAGACTGATGAAGGTAATAAAATATAGCTCACACTAAATCAATGGCTTCCTGACCACCACATGTCCAAAGAGAAATGGAATTAATTCAATTATGGGTTAATCACCCTGATTCAACTCCAACAACATTGATTGATTGGCCCGGTATCGATGCTTCTCCTATTAATGAGTATGTAACGTCAGGATAACTAGACATGGCATTTCCAACTTTATTTCCTGATGGTAGATGTGATTGGTTAGAACCACGAATGAGATGTGTGCATATGGATAAATTTTTAAAGCATCTATTATGATATAGGGACCATAGGTTTGGTAAAAATCCATGGTTCATATATTTTATGATGAATATGATAATGCGACACCATGTAGAAAATTCATCTGCTCTATATGTGAAAAGAAATATCCAAGACATGCCCATTACTATCAATGACTTACATAAACATATGGAAGTGATGCCTCAGTTTCATCTAGATGATAATTTAATGTGGTTTGCAATGAAATTCAGAGGAACAAAGTCATACTGGACTAAATGTCATGCAAAATTGACAGACATGCTTCACCAAATTCGCACTCCAATAATATTTTTCACCTTAAGTACAATAGCTATGCATTGGCCTAATCTTCATGCTCTGATGCCAAGAATATGTCCAAAAAAATGCACGAGAAGCTCAAAATTGGTGAAAACAAAATGTAATCAACTATCCTCATATAGTTGCACACTACATGCACTTAAGACATACAATCTGCAGAAAAGAAATTTTAGAAAATGGAATGGATGTCAAAGATTTTTGGTGTAGGTATGAGTGGCAACATAGGGGTTCTCCACATGTGCATGGATTTTTATGGATCAATGGTGCACCCAATATGGACAATATTGATTGGTAAAATGAGGAGGAACGAAGAACTACTAAGCAATATTATCATCGCACTATTCATGCATGGAACCGTAGAGAAGAACCACATCAAATAAATATACAGGTGAGCTCATAAACATTTTATATTAAATATCCCATTAATATATGAGATAATTTATTAAAAAATCTAATGATATAACTGATATCTTTAATAGCCTTATTTCAATTGTAGGCATTCCAAAATTTTGGTCAACATCCATGTCTCAAAAATACAACACAACTTGTCGAGATGGATATTGACAACGACTATGAAGAACTACTAAATTGTGTTGAACGCCACACAATCGGTAGAGAGGGTGCATGTCTAAGAAAAAAACAAGGAAGGATGGTTTACAAGTGATTATTATACCAACTAATATTTGTATATCATATTTCCATATCTACTTAAATAAGTAATAATATATATTCCTTCTTTTTATTTTTATAGATATCATTCTCCTTGGCCATTGAATCTTACGGGATCGAAATTATATGAAGATATAGAAATAGGTGAAAACAAATTTGAACCAGCAAGAAATGTTGATAGAGTGAATTCACATAATTGTCACATACTACAATTATGGAGAGAAAATATAGATTGGAAGCCTGTTTAGTCCAAACATGTAGTAATAAAATACATTGCAAAGCATGCATCAAAAGATGAGAAAAGCTCAAAAACATATCACCAAATGTTGATGCGTCTTTCAAACTTGGAAAACCCTGATGATTTAGTTGCAAGAGCATATAGAATGATTCTAATAGAAATTGTCATAGAACGAGATATTGGAGCTCAAGAAACTTGTCACATGTTGTTAGAACTACCACTAATGGAGAGCACTAGAATTATTGTGAGAGGAATTGAAAACTGTGGTGACTTTAGATAAAAATTTTAGACAAGATGGGAAAAACATCAAATAATAAAGATTTCATCAACTTCTGACAAATCTTAGAGATGTAGACCCACAAATTGATGATTGCAAATTGCTTATGAGGAGAACTCCTATCAATTTAAATGTTGTGACAAATGATGAGTTTAAAAAATTATGTCCATTTTGGTCTCCACAAATTAAAATGTGTATAATCATACAAGATGGGAAAAACATCGAACAACAAAGATTTCGTCAGCTTCTGACAAATCTTAGAGATGCAGACCTACAAATTGATGATGTAAAAATACTTATGATGAGAACTCCTATCAATTTAAATGTTGCAACAAATGATGAGTTTCAAAATTATGTCCATTTGTTCTTCACAAATGAAAATGTGTATAATCATAACATGATAATGTTATATTCATTGAAGCATCCAGTTGCATGGAGCATTGCAACAAAAAGTAAGAAGCATTAATACAATAGAAGATTGTTCAAATGGTGAGCTTGATATTGATTTTTAATAAATAATAATTCAAGGGTGATGTTGACATCAAATATTTGGATAGAGGTGGGTCTTGTAAATGGAGCATTAGGGTATATTCGAAAGATTGCCTACAAACCAAAAAGTGCACCACTTGAGCCACCAACATATGTTATGGTTGAATTTGACAATTACTTTGGAATACCATTTGAAGATCGTCACCCAAATATAGTTCCAATAATACCAATACAAAGGGGTAGAACACTTCAATTACCATTACGATTGGCATGGGCATTGACAATTCATAAATCTCAAGGACTAACTCTCTCAAAAACTACAATTGATATAGGTCCAAGAGAGAGAACAAGTTTGACATTTATGGTTGTATCTCGAGTGAAATCTCTAAAAAGTCTTCGCATAACACCGCCATTCACATATGATCGTTATGAGAAAATGAAAAATGACATACAACTTTTAAAAAAAAAGGCTAAAGAAAATAGACTCAAATGTTTAGAAGAATATTGAGGTATTTTTTATTTTCAAATTTGCATCAATGTCGATATTTTATAAGTAATGTATTGCTACATGTAAATGTCTATTTATAGCTCTTTTTAAAAATTTTATATATATTTTTTTTATCATTACTCAATGATATCAATTTTAAATTTTACTTTTTTACTATTTATATTTAAATTTAATCTCCAGAATCATATATAGTGATTAGTTATATTATTTTAAAATTCTAATCACTTTAAAACACTTCCATCCATAGTTACTTGCATATATATAAATATGGAAAAGTGTAAAAGTAAATTTTAAGTTTTCACTAATTATGTTTTAATTTAATCTCCTAAATCATATATACTAACATGGATTTAATAATTTATTAACATCCAGGAAATATTTCAAACTATGGATCTATCAGAAAATGAATCTGAAATTGTTGATGCAAGTCTAGACACCTCTGTCAACTCTACTACTTTATTTGAAACACCTATTGACAAGTGCGCAAGATCTATTTTAGAAAATTGTGCTAAAATTCTACAAAACCTTCCCTTATCTATTGATTATGTTGAAGAGCTTGAAATAATGCAAATGAAAGATGTTGCACAAAAGGTTAAGGAGACATATACAAAAGTGGTTTCTTTTCCAAGTTTTATGGAAGAAGTATATGGCGATCATTTGCAAAATAAAGGTTGTAATACCATTCTAATTGCCAAAGAATATGTAATGTATTCACACCATTACACTGAATTGTTCTTAATGTAGTTTTGATGTTGTGGTTTCAAAACTTTTAAATAAGTGTTATATGAACCATAATTTATAAACTTATAAATTTTGATGTAGATTATGGGGTTTTCTCTTCAATGCTTTGTTATAGTTTATGATTTATATTGTAATGTGATTTGACCTTTTTCCAACATATTTTAATCAAATCCATAAATTTGAACCATTTATAAACCTATAAATTTTGATGTAGATTATGGGATTTTCTCTTCAATGCTTTGTTATAGTTTATGATTTATATTGTAATGTGATTTGACCTTTTTCTAACATAGTTTAATCAAATCCATACATATTAAAAAAAAGTATCATATATGTGGTTTTACTTTATGTGGCTTCAACTCCAATCTTTTGTTATGATTTATGTTGATAATTGTAATTTCTCTTGATGTTACTAAAAATGGTTTTTGGTAGAATATGTTATCAAATAAATTCAACAATTATAAATTTAGTATATCCGAACTATAATAAGCTTTTTATTTTTGTTTCAAAAATTAAAATTATTTTCAAAATATGCTCTAAAATATTAAAGAAAATATCATTTGATAACTCTTAATAAATGGAAATATTTGGAAAATGTTTCAAATTATAAGCAAAATCTTTTCAAATTAAGTGGCATTGTATACTATTAATGAGTCACAAATCATAGATATAATTCAATATGATTGAATAATGGAATAAAAAATTGATGCCTTCACCTCATGTATTGCATATCTCCTAAGTGTTGGTGCTAGTACTAGCTTACCTATATTTATTTTTCATAATATATATTCAATACACCGATATATATGCTTCTCGAGGTGCCTTATTTCAATCATAATCACATATGACACTTGATTATGATTTAAAATAGGCGCGAAGTATATCGTGCCTACTTTTAATGTAATGAAACTTTGAAATAATTAATTGCAGATATTCATATATGTGAATAGTTTAATATTATTTAAATACTTTTCTTGGCGAAAGTGGTATATACCACTATATATATATATATATATATATATATATATATATATATATATATATATATATATATATATATAATATATATATATATATATATATATATATATATATATATATATATATATATATATATATATATATATATATATATATATATAGATATATATATATAGATATATATATATCTATAGATATATATATATATATAGATATATATATATATATATAGATATATATATATATATATATATATATATATATAGATATATATATATATATATATATATATATAGATATATATATATATTAGATATATATATATATAGATATATATATATATATAGATATATATATATATATATATATATATATATATATATATAGATCTATATATATATATATATATAGATCTATATATATATATATATATAGATCTATATATATATATATATAGATATAGATCTATATATATATATATATATATATATATATATATATAGATAGATCTATATATATATATATAGATCTATATATATATATATATATATATATATATATATAATATATATATATATAATATATATATATATATATATATATTATATATATAACTAGTTCAAGAACTCCATGGGGAAAGAACTAGCAAGAAAACCCCTCTTCTCAGTCCAATCACAAAAAATCTCACAAGAATCCTATGATCTACTAATAACTCCTAACTCTTGGCATGAAAATATCCATTGCATTTTTCATATGCCAAGACAAAACATCAAAAAATGCATACTGGAGACTGACTAGAGACTCAAAAGCAACTCTGCATCAACTCAGAAATATGAATCTTGCCAAAGGGAGAAAGAACCAAGGCTAACAGTCACAACAAACAATGGCCAAACCAACAATAATAGATATCACCAAAATAGAAAAATGAGCTAGGCCAAGGATAGAAGGACAAAAGATTGTAGTGACATCATATAGTGACCAACTCATCATTAATGATTATCCGCCAATTTGGAATGTGTACTAAGAGTTCTAGCCATGTCATACATATCAACCTCAAAACCATCACATTCCAAATTTGACAAAAAGTCTGCAGCTCGATTTCCTTCTCGATAAGAATGTGAAATAACACAACTTTCAAATGAGTCAATAAGCCTCCAAATTTCTTGAAAATATAAGCCAAGTTTTGATTGAGCACTTTCCTATTAATGCAACCTTGAATAGTAATCAGAGAATCACCTCCCACATGGACCCGAGAAAATCTTCAGAGAAGAGGCAAGAACCAAACCTTGAAGCAAAGTGGAAGCTTCAGCAACATTATTAGATCCCATCAAAATAGGAAAATATTTAAAGGCTATGGGAGACCAATAGTGATTTTGCAAGAAAACACCAATACTTGAAATGCTAGGGTTGCCTTGAGAGGCACCATCAAAGTTAATCTTAATAACTCCATACTCAGGTGGCAACCATCTGATTTGAGATCTATCAAATTTCAAGGGTCCATTAATAATGAGAAAGGTTGGGGGAGGGATATACTTCCACTCCTTGAGAATAGAGTCATCCCAATTGGAGAAAAAAATATGCAAAGAATTATTTCTTATGTTTGCTGAGACCAATTCTGAAATTGATTTTTCAATAATAAGAACAACACCATCTACCAAAGAGGAAGAGCGCTTGAAAATCTACTTATTCCTCTCCCACCATAAAGCCCAACAACTAGAGAAGGAGAACATTTCCAAATTGAAGCAAGCAAAGAATTTGAATAGAGTAATGGCCAAGACACAAAAAGATCTTAAAGAGAATTTGGAAGTGGCATTGAATAATACAACTTCTTATTTAAATACTTATTTTTAAATATATATATATATATATATATATATATATATATATATATATATATATATATATATATATATATATATATATATATATATATATATATATATATATATATATATATATATATATATAATATATATATATTATATATATATATATATATATATATATATATATATATATACTTATTATTTAAAAAATGAAAAAAAAAATTATTTGAAAAATTAAGTATATTAAAAGTAGTATTAATTTTTTTATTAAAATATAAAAATAAAAAATATATATTAATTAGTTTGATGGTTAATTTTTGGTGTTATACTTCTTGTGACCAAGATTCAAACTAAAATGAAATATAAAATAGAAATTATAAGAAATACATATTTTTGTCTCTAATTTTTTTTTTTTAAAGCCAAAGTGGGGTTACCACCATATTTTTATTAATAAACCAGTTCAATGACTCCCCGTGGAAGAACTAGAAAGAAACCTTGGGATCTTAGTCATATACATACATGGAAATATATCATTTTTTACATATTGGTTAACACATGCAAACCACAAATCCTTGTAGGGTGATGCCTTAAAACACAAAAGTCCTCTAAGTTTAGCAAACTGACCTAGACCAAGGATACATTTTAGTTATCAACAATTAAAAAATTTCAAAATATGCCTATCAAGCATGCCTATGCAATACAAAAATTTTACTAGTTTGATCAATCTTCCATGGGGGAAGATAAACGCCAAGATTTTTCCCATCCAGCAGGCAAAGCCATGACATTGTCAATTTCCCAACCATCAAGTGCACTCTGAACTGCTGGTCGAGTGTTAGAAGAGTGACCGGTGAAAGAGGGACATTTAGGTCAGGGACCTATTTTGCATTACCAGGGGGTAGCAAGTTTCAAGGTGGAGGTTGGACCAAAGGAAGTGGAGAAATTATCAAGTCCAAAATCGCGTGCGCCATTCTACGAATTTTATCCACCAGAACTTTCCCAATAGTCAAACCCACAATCTGCAAGTTGTTGCTTACAATCCAAAAATTCTTCTTTTCCACAGCCCACTTGAAGCTATCATATGCCATGAAGTGCTCATGACTCGCCATAATGTCCTAATGCAGAAACAATCCCCCAATCAACGTAGGGCTTGACCAGAGGTCATACCTTTGAAGAGCCTTAATGAGTTGAGTCCTCATGAATGAACTGAGGCCGACAACCTTGTTGGCAATGTAAACTACTAAGTCCACTGACTGTACCAGATCCATTAAATTGGAGATAAAAATTGATACCAGCTACGAGGGGAAAACTACTATTTTTGTCCTTGGAGATAATACACTTTCACCAATAATTCTATGCACAGCCCTGTAATGTAGCATCAAATTGTAGATAAACCCTTGTTCAATCTCTGGATCATCAATTCTGTTTGGAAATAGGAGCTTGAAAGCCTGAGATGCGATGCAAACCCTGTAATTCCTTAGTAAGAGCTCCTCATGGAGGCACCCGCAAGTATGGCAAGAAGGAAACTCCAAATGTAGCATTTTGTCCACACAGAGTAATCTTCACTATATAAACTTCAAGCCGCAATGTGAATGTCTAACTAGAGGGACTGAGTATTTGTAGACCACCAGTGGACATTTATGTTTCATGCCAATTAATGGAAAATATCCCATACCTATTATTGAAGTATATATGGGACAGAAAAAATTATAAAATAGGGTGTGTGTTGCAAAATCACACATTCATTTAGTTATCAACTTGCAGGCCAACTAAAACAATGTACTTTGAATTGCCAGTGACGGCATGTGAATACAAGATTTAGATAGTGAAGAGATACACACGCATTGGTATACCAAGCATCTGCACATCCACTCATATTCATAAGTATATCTGTGTGAGTCACTGATGCGCTATCAATACCATCCGCCAAGAAATAACAGTCGAATGCAAATCTGTAAAATGACAGGCATCACATCCGCACCCTTGAGGAGTCTCCATCAAATACCGCCCTTTCTAATTGGAGTATATGTTGTAATAGTGCATCTTGTTTTAGGATTACATCATAGTTAAAAGACACTTCATCGTGCCCATCACATCCTTTATTTTCCAAATAATCTGCTAATTTATTACCCTCTCGCAGAGTATGTGAAATGTGGACTTCTTGGAATGTATCTAGCAATTGCTAAATTTTTTGAAGAATGTATGTGAGTCTCCAATTATGAGAGACTCGGTTAATACATGCTAAAATTATGACCATCGAATCACCTTCTATATGAATCTGGTGACATCCCCCCTTTTTCGCCAGTATTAATCCCTCAAATAATGCCTGGGCCTCTGCCATGTTGTTTGTTCCAAATGGGAGTGGGCAGCATTTTATTGCTATTAATAACCCTTGGTGATCCTGAATACATATTCCCTGCCCTAGAATTTCCCAGGTTAACTCTTGAAGAGCCATCAAAATTTATTTTACTAACCCCATTAGCTGGCGGTTTCCATTTGACTGATGCTCCGTTGTGCACCTTATTAGGTGTTGTTTGGAAAGACCAGCCAAACGGTACATGAATTTTTTTCCATTCTTGAATTATAGATGAATCCCATGGAGTCATAACTAGATTATGCTTTAATTTACTGTGGTTAGCATTAACTAGTTCCGATATTGATGTCTCTAGGTGAGATGTGACTGCTTGGATTGATGAGGAAGTTTCTGTGAAAGATCCTTTTGTTTCTCTCCCACCATATTGCCCACACAACTAGCACTGGTATACACTTCCAGATAGAAGAGAAGAGGGATGAAGAGTATAATTGTGGCAATGATTCAAATAGATCCCAAAGCTTGCATGGAAGTGGTGTAGAATAGTGTAGTTTCCCGAGGACAAAAAGCCAACAGTCTTGTGCAAATTGACATTTTATTTTTGTCTCTATTACTATCTAACATTTAGATATATATGTAATAAAATCATGAAAAAATAAAAAAATTTAATTATTCGTAAGTTTATACCAAACATAAAACCTATTACTAACCTAAAATATTATAATTGTTACACCTTTCATAAATTATCTGTGGTTTGTAATTTCTTAATTGAGATTTTGTTAATAATTTTATTCCGTGTCCCTCTTTTTCTTATATATGTCTTTTATTTTATAAATCAATTTAATCTTTCGATGTTTGTTCAGTCAACAACCATCAGAATGGTAGTGATTAGTCGATTGTTTCTAATTTATTAATTATATTTAAAAACACTTTACATCTAACTTGTAATAATTTCATTTTAATAAAAAATGGAAAAAATGTAAATATTCTATCGGCTATGAACCTTGGGCCTAGCTGGATCATTGTATAAAAAGATAAAGAGCACAAGAAAAAATTAATAGTATTTAGAAGCGATGTAATATTTTATCTTCTATATAAGTGTACAATGCAATTCTTAAACAACATTGTAAATAATGTATAGAAACTTTTGAAATGATTAATTGTAGATAGTTCAATCTAGAAATAAATAATGCATAAAAAAAACTAAAAACAATGTAATGATTTATCTTCTATATAAGTGTACAATTAAATTCTTAAACAACACTATAAATAATGTATTGAAACTTTTAAATGATTAATTGCAGGTAGTTCAATCTAGAAATAAATAATAATGTATTGAAACTTTGAAATGATTAATTGCAGGCAGTTCAATCGAGATTTAAATAATGTATAACAAAAAACTAAAACCATGTAATGATTTATATTCTATATGAGTGTACAATGCAATTCTTATACAACACTATAAATAATGTATTGAAACTATGAAATGATTAATTGTAGGTAGTTCAATCTAGAAATAAATAATACATAAAAAAACTAATTTGTCAAAAAAAAATCATCTTTTACTTTTTGTGAAACTAATTTGTCAATAAAAAACAACCATTTTTTACTTTTAAATGAAAAAAAAAAACAAGTTTTATCTGTGTTGCATACAACCTAATTTCCTCTTTGTATAGTAGACTGTGGTGTGCGAATAACATTTTGGACATTTGGAGTGAAGATATATATGCAAATTTATTTAACGATTTTAAAAATTTCTAGAAACAACTTCAGATATTTTGGCTATTATCTTATGACACATTGCAAATCATAAACTGTACAAAGTATTGAAGAGAAAACCACATAAAATGCATCAAAATTTATAAGTTTATAAAATGGTTCATATAACACTTATTTAAAAGTTTTGAAACCACAACATCAAAACTACATGAAGAACACCTCGTTGTAATGGTGTAAATACATTACATATTCTTCAATGATTAGAATGATATTATGAACTTAATTTTGTAAATGCTCGTGATATACTTCTTCCATAAAACCTAGAAAAGTAGCCACTTTTGTATATGTCTCCTTAACCTTGTGTGAAACATCTTTGATTTTCATTATTTCAAGCTCTTCAACATAATCAATGGATAAGGCAAGGTTTTCAATATCTTGTAGAATTTAGCGCAACTCTCTAAAACAGATCTTGTGCACTTGTCAATAGGTGTTTTAAACAAAGCAGTAGAGTTGGCAGAGGTGTTTGGACTTGCATCAACAATTTCAGATTCATTTTCTAATAGATCCATAGTTTTGGACTATTTCCTACACATTAAGAAATTAATTAAAATCCATGTTAGTATATATATTATATATATATATATATATATATATGATTTAGAGATTAAATTAAAACATAATTAGTGAAAATTCAAAATTTACTTTTACATTTTTTTCATATTTATATATATGCAAGTAACTATGGATGGAAGTGTTTTAAAGTGATTGTAATTTTAAAATACTATAACTAATCACTATATATAATTCAGGAGATTAAATTTAAATATAAATACTAAAAAAAGTAAAATTTAAAATTGATATTGAATTGAGTAACGATATATATATATATATATATATATATATATATATATAATATATATTAATATATATATATATATATATATATATATATATATTTTAAAAAGAGCTATAAATAGACATTTACATGTAGTAATACATTACTTATAAAATATCGACATTGATGAAAATTTGAAAAATAAAAAATACCTCAATATTCTTCTAAACATTTGATACATATTTCTTCACCCTTTCATTTGAAAGTTGTGTGCCATTTTTCATTTTCTCATAACAATCATATGTTCAAATGGCAGCGTTATGTAGGGACTTTGTAGAGATTTCATTCAAGATACAACCACAAATGTCAAACCCATTCTCTCTCTTGGACCTATATCAATTGTAGCTTTTGAGAGAGTTAGTCCTTGAGATTTATGAATTTTCAATGCCCCATGCCAATCTTAATGGTAATTGAAGTGTTCTAACCCATTTGTATTGGTATTATTGAAATATATGTTGGTGATGATCTCCAAATGGTATTCTAGAGTAATTTTCAAATTCAAGAATAACATATGTTGGTGGCTCAGGTGGTGCACTTTCTGGTTTGTAGACAATCTTTCAAATATACCCCCAATGCTCCATTTACAAGACACGCCTCTACCCAAAGATTTGAGGTCAAGATCACCCTTGAATTATTATTGATTAATAATTCAATATCAATCTCACTATTTGAACAATCTTCTATTGTATTAACGCTCCTACTTTTATTTCAATGCTCCGTGCAACTAGACGCTTCAACGAATATAACATTATCTTGTTATGATTATACACATTTTCATTTGTGGAGAAAAAATGGACACAATTTTAAAACTCATCATTTTTTGGAGTATTTAAATTGATAGGAGTTCTCATCATAAGCAATTTCTAGTCATCAATTTGTGGGTCTGCATCTCTAAGATTTTTCAGAAGTTGACAAAATCTTTGTTGTTCAATGTTTTTCCCATCTTGTCTGAAAATTTTATCTAAAGTCACCACAGTTTTCAATTCCTCCCACAATAATTTTTCTCATCTTTTGCTATCATATGCATGCCTTTCATTCACAAGAGGCAATTGACCCAAGTCTCCAACAAAAATCATAGATATACGTAAAAGATAATATAAAATATACATAACTAAGTTATATAGTATTTCTATTGTATTTAATAGTTACGTATTGAATGAAAATTAACATATCATGGTAGTGGGTTCTAAAAAAAGAGAAAATATAGCTACAAATATTTTGTCTAAACTTTGTGGAAATGCTTGCCTTAGTTGAGAATCTATGTTTTCTAGCATAATCTGCGTCAACGAAGCTCATTTCATCAATCAAATATTTTGATATGTGTCATTTCTTCTTGGAAGCTTGTAAGACATGCTCCTTCTAGCTGAGAAAAATCTCTTATTGGGATTTTTAATTTTGAATGAATTGTAAAAATCTCCAATATTGAACATTGCAACTCCTGTCAGTGCTACTAAAAGAAGAGGAGAAGGACCCTGGCATTGTTCAATTTGAAGGGCTTCATGAATGGCACCAATTAGATATAACTTTCCTGTTCCTTTCGTTCCTTGAATTATCATGGACAAAGGTCGTCTATTTTCATTTATATGGTAGTGTGTCATAATCATGTCCATTGCCTTTTGATTTTTATTGCTAAGGGTTGTATAGTTTATGCATTGTGGAATATCATCATAAATAAGACATCCATGTTCCTTCATATTTTTAATTAAATTGATTGCTCCCATCATATTACTCTTCACTGTGATATTCATTAGACCATTTATATTTATACCAATGTCTCTTCTTCCCAACATATCTATTTATGAAACTTGTATGTTTTGACCATTATGAAGCCTAGATATGATATCCCATTTCATTCTCTATGGTATTTTCCACAATAGGTTCATCTTCTTCAATTTCTAAATTATTATTATTTTCACTTTCCTCTATAATTGTTTCTTTTTGCACATGCCAAGCATTATAATTGAATGAGTCTCACTTTTCTATTATGGAGTTAGTATGCTCACCAATATCCCTTTCTATGTCACAAAATGGTTTGTAGAGTAATAACTTTGAAAAACAAAAATCAGCCCATTTTTGTGAACCACGTGGAGGAATGGATATAAACCTTGGAAAAACTCTAACAATAGCTGCTCTTTCCCTAGGCTTCCCATTTTTTTTCTCTTCTTCTTTTAGGATTGTATATCTATGATTTGGCTACATCAATTAATGTGATTCCTTCCATACAAAGAGGCCTTTCTTTATATCCATCAATGAAAGATTTTTTTTGTTCATCATTGTCCTGCTCATAATTCAAAGTTACTGATTTAAAGACTTGTTGTGAGACATTTAGATTGACAAATCTTCTACTTCTCTCCATCATTGGTAGTTATAACAACATGTGACAAGTTTCTTGAGCTCCAATGCCCCATTCTATGATAGTTTTTTTTAGAAGCATTCTATATGCTTGTGCAGCTAAATCATCAAGGTTTTCCAAGTTTCAAAGATGCATCAACATTTGGTGATATGTTTTTGAGATTTTCTCATCTTTTGATGCATACTTTGCAATGTATTTTATTACTACATATTTGGACAAAACAGGCTTCGAATCTATATTTTCTCTCCATAATTGGAGTATGTGACGGTCCAATGTGAATTCACTCTATCATTATTTCTTGTTGGTTAAAATTTATTTTCACCTATTTCTATATCTTCACATACTTTGGATCCCCTAAGATTCAATGGTCGAGGAGCATGATATCTTTAAAATAAAAAGAAGGAATATATATTATTACTTATTTAAGTAGATATGAAAATACGATACACAAATATTAGTTTGTATAATAATCACCTACAAACCATCCTTCCTTATTTTTTTATAGGCATGCACCCTCTCTACAGAATGTGTAGCATTCAACAAAATTTAGTAGTTCTTCATAGTCATTGTCAATATCCATCTCGGCAAGTTGTGGTTTATTTTTGAGACATGGATGTTGAACAATATTTTGGAATGCCTGCAATTGAAATAAGGATATTAAATATATCAGTTATATCATTAGATTTTTTAATAAATTATCTCATATATTAAAGATATATTTAGTATAAAATGTTTATGAGATCACCTGTATATTTCTTTAATGTGGATCTTCTCTACAGTACCATGCATGAATAGTGTGATGAAAATATTGCTCAGTAGTTCTCCATTCCTCCTCATTTGACCAATCAATATTATCCATACTGGGTGCACCATTGATCCATAAAAATCTATGCACATGTGGAGAACCCCTATGTTTCCACTCATACCTACACCAAAAAGCTTTGACATCCATTCTATTTTCTAGAGTTTCTTTTCTGAATATTGTATGTCTTAAGTGCATGTAATGTGCAACTATATGAGGATAGTTGATTACATTTTTTTTTCACCAATTTTGATCTTCTCATGTGTTGTTTGGACATATTACTGGCATTATAGCATGAAGATCAGGCCAATGCATATATGTTGCACTAAAGGTGAAAAATATTGTTGGAGTGCCAATTTGGTGAAGCATGTATGTCAATTTTGTATGATATTTAGTCCAGTATGACCTTGTTCCTCTTAATGTCATTTCAAACCACATTAAATTATCAGCTAGATGAGACTGTGGCATCACTTCCATATGTTCACATAACTCATTGCTAGTAATGAGCATGTCTTAGATATTTATTTTCACAAACATCACATATGAATTTTGTGTACGATGTTGCATTATCATATTCATCATAAAATATTTTAAACATGCATATTTACCAAAACTATGATCCCTATATCGTAACATATGCTTCACAAATTCAGCAAGATGCACACGTCACATTTGTGGTTCTAACCAATCACATCTACCATCAGGAAATAAAGTTGGAAATGCCATGTCTAGTAATCTTGACGTTGCATACTCATTGATAGGAGGACCAATACCAGGCCAATCAATCAATTTTGTTGGAGTTCACTCGGGGTTATTAACCCATAATTGAATTAATTCCATTTCTCTTTGGGCCTTCGGTGGTCTGCAAGCTATTAATGTAGTGTGCTCTATTGTATTATCTTCATCAGTCTCCAGAATAGGACCAACATATGTGATTTCATTGGTATGTGAATCAAATTCCATTTGCACTATGTTTAATCTACTGAAAATATTTTCATCAGTACTTCTTGGTAGGTCATTAGAGCATTTTCATCAGTTATGACATCTGAGTGAAATTTTTCATGCTCTATTTTTCATTTGAGTTCTTTGTAGACATGATCCCTATTGATGGTAAAATTATAATTTGTGCCACGTTGATTCCTTCTTCTCACAATAATAATAGGAAAATTATGTATTGTGTGTGGCAAAATATTTGAAATTTGTTGGGGTAAAAGCACAATAATCTAACACCTTTTAGGCTAAGTTATCAACAAAGGTGAATTTTAGTATTTCTAACTAAAAATTAATTTTGGTCAAATATATGGTCTGGCTAGATTCATTCTAGCTAAGTTAGATAAGTGATTTAACTTTTCCAATTGGAAATGTCTATTAAATGCATATTTTATACCACTTTGAGTCCAATTATTATAGAAATAAAATTATTTCAGAAAAGTGACATTTCAATAACTCCTAATCTTTTTAATGATACTTTCAAAAAAAAAACCCCTTTTGTAGATATCAGAGTCAAGAATATCCTCATATATATTTTATAGTGTTTTAATTAGACATAGTTTATTGTAATTAAAAATATTGCAAGTAGGCTTTTAACAATCAAGGAGATATTGATTCGAAGAAAGAAAAAAATCATATAATCATTTTTTTTTTTTTGAAAAATATATGGTGCACTAGAGGAGAGAGTCCTCTTCAAGTATATATATTTCTTTTTTTTATTGGGATAGATTTGTTATGAAAAATATGGTAGAAGATGAAAACTGTTAATTTTAGGTGAGTTGAATTTGAATTTTTATAGAAGATAAAATATATGTCACAAACCAATTTTTATTTCTTCATGCACTAGATATATATGTCATCTATAACATATTTTGAAATTAGGGAAAAAAATGTTTATTTACATATAATTTTTTGGTGGGAACTAGATCCCTAATTTTCAACATTTTTTAGCAACTGAAAAATCATTTTTAAAAATAAAACAAAATAACATATCAATTATTATTCAAAAAAATTATTAAACTATATTTATCATAAAATTCATCCATTTTAACACATTTAATTGTTTTACATCATCTTCAAATTCCAAATATAAATGTCATTTCTATACTATTGAAGTTGAACAACTTTAATTTTGTTAGCCTTTTCTTTTATAAAAGGGTGACAACTTATTGTGCTTTTACCTATTGTACATTTTGAGGAAAACTTATTGTGTTCCTTTTGTATTTATATTGATCACCTATTGCATGTGTCACTTGCAGTATCGGGCGTACACGTGCAATCAACATTTCCTCTATCTGTGTCAATTTTGATAGATCCTATGGTTGTGGTCCAGGATCCCTATTATTTGAAGATGAAAACCTATGAATTTCTCTTTCTTTTCGGCATCTATTGCATATAGGAACTTCAGATCTTCAACATACTTTGATTCCAATATAAGATTCTTGACATACATAACACATCTTTGGGGTTCTAAAACTATTTAGTTAAATTCTAAATTGCATTTGGAATCTTTTAAAATCAGACTCAAGTGAACCATTAGGGTTTCTTATATTATCTACACCATCTTCAACATCTGTATTCATATCTACTGGATCCCCATGTTGTGGTGTTTCTAGAACATGACATATTGAGATTGAATTTTCATTCTCACCATTCAACTAAATATTTCCATTTAAGTGAGGATTGGTTCTCTCACTTGGTTGGGAATTAACCTCTTGTCTTTCTTGTGCTTGAGAATTAGAGGTTTGATCAGCTTTCCTTTGATGTAAATTTATCTGCACACTTTTTTCCTCTTTATTTTCAACTTCCATATGTTGTACAATTAGATTTTCCCTTCTTCTGCCATATCGTTCTCTATCAACTTCATTATGTCTTATTCTTTGTTCTTCTATTTGAGAATCTGTCATTTGTTCACTTTTTTGCCTAAGATATTGTCTACGATACTCTCTTTGATATTCTCTTATAGATAGTCATCTATTCTCCTCTGATTCAAAATTTTATTTTGGCCAAACCATAGGTGATATTGAAAAAACTTGAAGTCAACAAACTAAACAAATTTTCTTCCTTTAATAGATTACAATTTTGATTAACAAATGTTTAAATTTTTTTTTTTCTATAAATAACACAACTAAGTAATGACTAAATATTAATTTTAATCTTGTGCATATTTATTTATCCAATAAACATTTACGTATCCAATAGAGATGTACTTTTAAATTGATTTTATAACACTCGCACTCAAAAAAAGTGACAAACATTACAAATATATATATATATATATATATATATATATATATATATACATATATATATATATATATATATATATATATATATATATATATATATATATATATATATATATATATATATATATATACATATATATATATATATATACATATATATATATATATATATATATATATATATATATATATATATATGTATATATATATATATAGACACACACACACACACACACACACACACACACACACACACATAGATATGGTTACATAAGTTTTGAACCATTTATTTATTTGAGCTCTTTGCAACATGTAAATAAAGAATAAAGTTACAAACTCTATTTGTTCAAGTGATGTAAGAAATTGTCACGTATAATTTTTTACTGTCCTAAATCATACTGCTTTTCGTAAAACAACTCTTTGAGAAATACTTCAAAGCTTCCTATTTTGCAAGTTGCTTTCCGTATGAAGCTTTCCATTTCTATGGATGTGTTGACATCAGTATCATCAACAACATCTATATGCAATGTTATGTTCTCAATGTCATTTACCATCTCTATGAAATGGCCACAAATTTTTTTCATTACATTTTCAATGGGTGTTTCTATGTAGCCATTTGAAGCTATAAAAATTGTAGGGCTCGATCAAGGTGGCCCATTTATAGTGTCTTTCATGTTTGATATTTCTAGAACAAAATTTTGTTCGTTGTAAAGCAAGTCCATTTTATAGATCTAAAGAAAGAACGAAATTTAACATTATTTCATGTATAATAGAAATTTTATATTTCAAGATCAATTAAACAAATAATGAAATTTAAAATTATTTCATTTGACTCATGTATTGTAAATAAATAAAGTTTTAGTCTATAATTTTTATCTACTATTATGTAACTATATTTGTCTTATCAAATATACCATTGAAAAATACCACGAAAGTAAAATATGAATTACTTTAATAATTTAGTAGTTGATACATCTCTGACAAAAAATATTTTAATTATTTATTTACTGTAACACTGTAAACAAAAAAAAAACCATGTATAAATTTTACAGAAAAATAATAAAATTGTGAATCCGTTACTAACTTGATAGATAGAGTAGTTGTTTCTCAATTTGGTATCCAAAGAAATATTTTGTCTACATGTAAACATTTCAAATAAATATTAAATATTGCTAGCTTAAGATAAAATTAAGATAATTTATTTATTTTTGGTAAGCATGAAAATAGATTAAACATTACATTACGAAAGCAAAGACCATTGTCACATACGAAAACTATCTTAACTCTAAAATGTATAAATACAAGAAGATTGGCAACAATAATCATTTCAACAAAACACCAAAAAAAATTTCTTTATCCAATAAATGAATTAGATCATGGTTTAAAATGAAAAGCAATCATGCCCATTGGAAATTACATCATTCAAAATAAGTAAATATTCATAGATGTGAATATTTTAATTTTCTCACATTTTAATATTATTTAAATACTTATTATTTTATAAAAAAAATATTTATTTATTTGAAAAATTTAGTATATTAAAAGTTTAAATTTGAAAAGTGATAATACGTATTTAGAAATGATGTAATGATTTATCTTCTATATAAGGGTACAATGCAATTCTTAAACAACACTGTAAATAATGTAATGAAACTTTGAAATGATTAATTGCGAGATATTCATAGATGTGAATATTTTAATTTTCTCACAAAATATTATTGAAATATATGTAAATACATGTGAATTTATAAACTGCAGTAAATTTATGAAACACATCGATGTGGATAAAACGTGTCATTTGTACTCCTATAAATATATGCAATGTGGATAAAATGTGTCGTTTACTCCTATAAATATATGCAATGTGTCATAAGATAATAGCCAAAAAATTTCAAGTTGTTTCTAGAAATTTTGAAAACCATTAAACAAATTTTCATATATATCTCCACTCCAAATGTCCAAAATGTTATTCACACACCATAGTCTACTATACAAAGAGGAAATTAGGTTGTACGCAACACAGGTAAAACTTTCTTTTTTTCAGAGAAAGTAAAAAATGATTGTTTTTTCTGACAAATTAGTTTCACAAAATGTAAAAAAATGATTATTTTTTTTGACAAATTAGTTTTTGTTATGTATTATTTATTTCTAGATTGAACTACCTTCAATTAATCATTTCAAAGTTTTAATACATTATTTACAGTGTTGTTTAAGAATTGCATTGTACACTTATATAGAATATAAATCATTACATCATTTTAGTTTTTTTTATGCATTATTTATTTGTGGATTGAACTACCTGCAATTAATCATTTCAAAGTTTAATACATTATTTATAGTGTTGTTTAAGAATTGCATTGTACACTTATATAGAAGATAAATCATTACATCATGTTTAGTTTTTGTTATGTATTATTTATTTATGGATTGAACTATCTACAATTAATCATTTCAAATTTTCAATACATTATTTACAGTGTTGTTTAAGAATTGCATTGTACACTTATATAGAAGATAAAACATTACATCATTTCTAAATACTGTTAATTTTCTTGTGCTCTTTATATTTTATACAATGATCCGACTGGGCCCAAAGTTCATAGCCGACATAATATTTACATATTTTCTATTTTTTATTAAAATGAAATTATTACAAGTTAGATGTAATGTGTTTTTAAAGCTAATTAATAAATTAGAAATATATGACTAATCACTACCATTCTGATGGTTGTTGACTGAATAGACATCGAAAGATTAAACTGATTTATAAAATAAAAGACATATAATATAAGAAAAAGAGGGACACGCTAAAGAAAATTATTGACAAAATCGCAATTAAGAAATTACGAATCATAGATAATTTATGAAAGGTGTAAAAATTATAATATTTAAGGTTAGTAATAAGTTTACGTTTGGTGTAAAGTTACGAATAATTAAATTTTAATTTTTCATAATTTTATATATCTAAATGTTGGATATTAATAGAGACAAAATTATGTATTTCTTATAATTTCTATTTATATTTCATATTAGTTTGAATCTTTGGTGGAGGAGCACACCTAGGCTAACCTCCATAGGTTGATATTTTGGCTTGTATTTGACATTAGCCAAGTCAGATTGGTAGAGTGAGTTAGTGTGAGTGTGTTTTAGACCTTAGGAGGTCATTGCATTATGGACTAGGTGAGTTAGTCATTAGGACTAAGGTCACCAAAATAGTCATTGTTAGTAGCTTTTAAATTTCTTAGGCTTAGATGTTTAATGGTTGGATTAGAGTCTTAAATATGTTATAAACACATGAATGATGTTAGGAAGATGCCATGAGGCCATTAATGATGTTGGTTCCTTAGAGCATTGAGGTTAGAGGTCCTAAGAAATAGGATGGTGGTTTAATGGTAAAGATGCCAAATGTTGTTAGAAAGTTGTCATGACAACATTTGCAATAATGGCAAATGTTGTATGCAACTCGGTTACATAGGATCCCCTAGAAGATAGAAAGTGGGAGATCAACCAAAAGGCCCTAAAAAACATGGGAAATGGCTTCTAATGTAAAGGGAGGCTTGAATCTTGAGATCATTGATCATTTGTAACAAGTTTGAGTAATGAAAGATAGCTCTGCAACTCTATTTTGAGAAGAACCCGAGCATTTCAGTGTGACAGTGATACTATAAGGATTAAAGTTTGAAAGTTAGCATTATATTTTTATAGTATAGGATGTTTTAAGACTTTTTCATTTAGTGGGATAGTTGTTTTGAGTTAGTCTAGTAGTTGTGAGAAAATAAAGATAGCTCTACAACTCTGTTTTGAGAAGAACCTGAGCATTTGAGTGTGATAGTGATACTATAAGGATTAAAGCTTGAAAGTTAGCATTTTATATTTATAGTATAGGATGTTTTAAGACTTTTTCATTTAGTGGGATAGTTTTTTTGAGTTAGTCTAGTAGTTGTGAGAAAATAAATTAGATCTAGACAGTGTGTTGTTCCCTATTAGACTGTTTTTAGTTTCATCGCTCCCACTTGAGATTCAACCCTTGAAATTTCAAGAAATTAGATGAATCTTAGAGAAAAGGCATTGTACATAATGTATATATAGGTAGGAGTCTGGAGAAGTCAGTTTTCTATTTTAAATGGCAAGCCCTAGGCGAGCTAGGAGAGTCTGGTTAGAGGCTTGATAGTGAAGAATCTAGTGATTGAATGCGGGGCATAGAAGCACTATATGGAACAAGTATAGTTCTAGGTGGGATTTAGTCATATCCTAACATGTTAGGAGGATTGAGGCCATGTCAATCCATTAGAATAAGTTTTGAGTGAGAAATCAGTGAGTACCTAGTAATTAGCCCTTTTAGCCCTATTGGTCCTAGTTTGTAGGAACCCTGTGTACGGAGGGCTAGGGAGTCTAAAACTTTCAGAATATTTCATAAAACCCAAAAGGGTATCTGAATGTTGAATTAGATTTTCAACTTGTTTGGAAATTTTTTGCAAGAATTGGCAAAAGGTCTCTGCAAAAAGACTACAAGGAAATAGGCCTAATTAGGCCTCCTCAAGGTGCAACCTTGAACCCGATAAGGAAATGCTTGAAGAACCTTTCAAATGGATTCAAATTGGAATAAATGGATTTTTTTCATGATGATATAAACCCCTACAATGAAAGTTGAAGTTTGTGCAGAGATGGGACTTAGATCCTTCTAAGTGTAGGAGACGAAGTGAAGTATCTACATGGTGTTAGTCCTTCAAGGTGAAGCACAAGTTGATAGGCTCTTGGAGAGGAGCTTGGGAAGGCCTTAGTTAATCATCTAAGCCTTTGGAAGATCCTAGAGAAGATTAGGATCCTAGTAGAGACAAGCTAGGTCTCTTGGTAGACGTGCAAGCAAGCCTTGGAACACTCACATCAGTCTTGGTCACAAGAAGTATAACACCAAAAATTAACCATCAAACTAATTAATATATATTTTTTATTTTTATATTTTTAATAAAAAATTTAACACTCCTTTACGTATACTAAATTTTTCAAATAAATAAATATTTATTTTTTAAATAATAAGTATTTAAATAATATTAAAATATTCACATATATTTCAATAATATTTTGTGAGAAAATTAAAATATTCGCATATATGAATATCTGCAATTAATCATTTCAATGTTTCATTACATTATTTACAGTGTTGTTTAAGAATTGCATTGTACCCTTATATGGAAGATAAACTATTACATCATTTCTAAATATTGTTAATTTTCTTGCACTCTTTATATTTTCTTACAATGATCTGGTTGGGCCCAAGGTTCATAGCTGACAGAATATTTACATATTTTCCATTTTTTATTAAAATGAAATTATTACAAGCTAGATGTAATGTGTTTTTAAATCTAATTAATACATTAGAAATAACTAACTAATCACTGCCATTCTAATGGTTGTTGACTGAACAGACACTAGAAGATTAAACTAGTTTATAAAATAAGAGACATATAATATAACAAAAAGAGGGACACGCGAAAGAAAATTATTGACAAAATCTCAATTAAGAAATTACGAATCATAGATAATTTATGAAAGGCATAACAATTATAATATTTAAGGTTACTAATAAGTTCACATTTGGTATAAAGTTACGAATAATTAAATTTTTTATTTTTTTGTAATTTTATGACATATATATCTAAATGTTGGATAGTAATAGAGCCAAAAATATGTATTTCTTATCATTTCTGTTTTATATTTCATATTAGTTTGAATCTTGGTCACAAGAAGTATAACACCAAAAATTAACCATCAAACTAATTAATATATATTTCTTATTTTTATATTTTTAATAAAAAAATAATACTTCTTTTAATATACTTACTTTTTCAAATGAATAAATATTTATTTTTTAAATAATAAGTATTTAAATAATATTAAAATATTCACATATATTTCAATAATATTTTGTGATAAAATTAAAATATTCACATATGGCTATTCTCCATACCAAACATTTTCAATAATTGCTTAAGATACTTGGTTTAAGAAATGAAAATACCATCATCGTATTGAGTTATTTACAAACCAAGAAAGAACTTCATTTCACCTATCATAGACATCAAAATTCATTCTTCATTTCTTCTGCAAACTTTTTACTCATCTCATCATTACCACCAAAAATAATGTCATCAACAAAAACTTCAACAATAAGAACTCCATGAGAATTAACTGTCAAGTGCATATTACTATCTGCATTACCTTTCTTGAAACCAAGCTACAACAAGTAGTTATTGTAGTACCTCGCCCCTAGTCTGATTTTATAAATGTTATGATTACTTTAGAATGATAGAATATATGCTAGGAAATTATTAAAACTTATGATTTTACTGACCCCATACTTGCATGTGTATGGTTGATGTGTTTGTTTTATTTTTCTGTTTGATGTGCTTGATGTGGTTGAGGGACGGAGTCATAGTTACTTGTTTGTGAGATCCACATGATTGGTCGATCCCTACCATTGTCTATTATATCTTTGTATGTATGCACATGCTTGTCTCTTATGCCAGTTTGCAGGTACCAGGCATCGACTTCCCTGAATTGTCAGGATGAGCATGCCCTATCGCTAATCTCAATGGTAAAAGAGGGGAGATAATATTCAGCTCCAAATCCTAACCTAAGCCAAATATTCTCCTAAAGTTTGGGACAAGATTCTGTGGTTCCACCCTTTCTAAACTCATCCAAATTGGTAAAGAGTTTATACCTGAGTCTTGAGTTTGAATGTGGGTCCTTAGATCTTTTTGATTTTTTGATTTGTGGCTTTTGATGTGGTTTTCATTTTTAGATCATGCTATTTTTAGCTGTGGCATAGTATTTAAATTGTAATTAAATAAATGTATTTATTTAGTTTAATTATTATTTTTATTATATAGTTGATGCATAAATTAATTGTGAATTAATTATATGCTATCTTGAGTGTGGTTGAAATATTTATTTAATGTGAATTAATTAAATAGCTTCACTTTTGATTTATTTAAATCATGAAATTTAACCTTTGTTTAATTAAAATATATTTATTAAATTAAAGGTTATTGTAGCATGTGGTATTTATGTTAACTAAATGTTCTAATTATTATTTAATTGAATGCATTAAGTTGCACATTCATAATTGAATTAAATTGAATTAATAATTTAAGTTGAAGTTTGGTTAAGAGTTTTTCAACTAAAGTCAAAGTGAAGAGGAGACTTCAGTTCAACAGAGACTGAACTGTGAACTAAAGTTCATCTTCATGCAAAGCCCTGTTGGAGTTGAGTTTGTATTTTATGCATGAGAAAGGAGATTCCTTTAAGTATTGGAGGTTTTGGCCATTATTCAATGACACAGGTTTTGGATGAGAAATTTTGGAGACAGATTTGAGATAGATTTGGGAGAGTTCTTCAAAAAGCTTGGATTTTGTTTTTCTTCGTTCTAGTCATCTTCGAATCTGTATAATTTTGTTTGAGGTAGGTTTTAAAATTTATTTTTTTGTTATTGCTTTTCGGATCTCAGTAGGAAATTGTAGAAAGTGTCTTCCTCGTGTTTGCTGGTTTTGATTGTTTGAGTAGCGTAGCATGCTATTTAGAAAAGATATTTTCAGTTGCATGTTATTTAATGAAGATATATTTAGTTGCATGTTATTTAATGAAGCTATATTCAGTTGCATGTTATAAAAGATATATTCAGTTGCATGTTATTTAGAAAAGATATTTTCAGTTGCATGTTATTTAATGAAGATATATTTAGTTGCATGTTATTTAATGAAGATATATTCAGTTGCATGTTATTTATGAAAGATAAATTTAGTTGCATGTTATTTAGAAAAGATATTTTCAGTTGCATGTTATTTAATGAAGATATATTTAGTTGCATATTATCTAATGAAGATATATTCAGTTGCATGTTATTTATAAAAGATAAATTTAGTTGCATGTTATTTAGAAAAGATATTTTCAATTGCATGATATTTAATGAAGATGTATTTAGTTGCATGTTATTTAACGAAGATATATTCAGTTGCATGTTATGAAAGATATATTTAGTTTCATGTTATTTAGAAAAGATATTTCCAGTTGCATGTTATTTAATGAAGATATATTTAGTTGCATGTTATTTAATGAATACATATTCAGTTGGATGTTATTTATGAAGGATATATTCAGTTGCATGTTATTTAGGAAAGATATATTTAGTGCATGTTATTTAATGAAGATATATTCAGTTGCATGTTCAGTTGCATGTAGTGGTATTCTATTTTTAGAAAATTCTATTTTTTGAAATAAATAATATTCATACATGAAAATTCTTTTAGAATAAAAAATAAGAAGAAGAAGAATGCTATATAATTAAATATTATTTAATGAGAATTACATAATGATGTGTTTATTATTGGAGTGTTTATTCCTGTGTGAATTAAGTGATGCATTTGTTAGCAAGCATGTTTTATCGTGAGGTCTTTTAATGCCCTTGGTCATTTTGACTTGGATTGATTTTTAGGGGATTATAGTTGACTTTTTAAATATAATCCAGAGGTAGGTTTTGGTTATCTCTTTTTCCATCTTGTTTGCCTTGCATGCGTAGTTAGGTTGCATGTGATGTGCTAACCCTAGGTGGGTTTGATCCTAGAGGTTTTTGGTCTTGCATGTTGAATCTAGTTGTAGAGATTTGGGAGTTGTTTTAACTCAGAGATCATATTGTTCATGTGAAACCCTAGAGTAGGTCATCTAAGTGTATATCAAGAAGTGGCTTATGAATTGGTGTTGGAGAGCCCGGAAGTGGCTATCAGGAGATCCCATTACAAGTAGAGTAATAAGTGATAATTAATGATGCAGGAGCATCCTAGGTGTAAGATCAATCTTGCATCACCCAAAAATATTTATGTTTTTGAATTCAATAAGGGCTATCTTGTGTAGGGATGCTATTTATGGAAACTTGCTATATTTAGTAAGTTGGTCATATGATCTTAGAATGTTCTGATTTCACATGTGGAGGTTCATCTCAGTCCTATCAACCTGCCGATAAATTTTCATGGCTAGATGAGGTCTAGTTTTGAAGATATTGAAGATTTTTGGTATTGGCAGCAGGGTACAAAAACTTCAAACTCAATTTTGAAGGTTTTAGAGGCCCTAGATGAGGTCAAAAATCTGGGTGACATGTGCTTGCGCCAATCAATCTTGTAGAGCACTTTGTGGCATTTCCAGAATGCGGTTATAATGGTCAATCGGGTCAACTGGCAATGACTTATGGTCTTCAGAAGTTGGGTCACCTAAAATGGAAAAAAATAATTTTCCTTCAAAATTTCTATTTGGGTTTCAAAAGTCATTTTGAGCTGACTTTGATGTAATAAATTGTAAAATAAAATAATTCTAAGTTTGGTCAGCTCTAAGGGCTAAATTTCTGGAACCTTTTTGGGTGGTGGAAATTGCCTATATAAAGAAGGCCCATAGTGTTGTCTAGGGCAGTTCTGGGTAGATTTGGGTAATGATTCAAGGCTTGTCCTACAGAATATTGTAAGGGAATGCCCATGTGGCTTTACATATTATAATTCTAAAAGTTTTTAATTCCACATTTGTGGAGATAATAAGAAGCCAATTTTCTGTTCTTGCATATTGTTATTATTTCTCTATTTCTATTATATGTTTTTGGTATAAAGGGGAGCACCCTTCATCAAGTGGTATCAGAGCAGGAGTTCCTGAGTGTGTAAATAGATCACCGACTGTGAGGCAGTTTGCACTAGGACTGTGGTTAGGGTTTCAAGGTGCATCATGAAAATGCCTCCATGAAGAGAACGTGGTGGAAGAGCTGGTGCTGTGACATCTAAGGTTAGAGAGCTACAAAGACAAGTGTAAGCATTGCAAGAAGAGATTCACAGAGGAATGAATCTTAATGTCAAAGATGAAAGAGAGGATGAAGCCAAAGAAGAATATCAAGAAGGAGAAGCCAAAATTGTGAACCAGGAGGAAGAAAGACTTTTTCAGGCCATTTCCAAGATTGGGAAAAGACCTAAGATTGACGTTCCTACATTTTCTAGAAATCTTAACCCAAAGGAATTGATTGACTAGATCAATGAATGTGAGGAATATTTTGAGTATGAAGATGTTGAGGATCCTGATAGGGTCAAATTTGTGAAGGCCAGACTGAAAGGTCATGCGAGGATCTGGTGGCAAGAAATTCAATTGGAGAAAAATAGAAGAGGGAAAGATAAAATCACAAGATGGGATCGGATGGTGGATGAATTGAAGTAATAGTTCATTCGTGTTGATTATGAGCTTGACCTACTAAAGAAAATGCAAAGTTTGAAGCAAGTAGGAAGATCTGTTCAGGAGTATACAAAGGAGTTCTATCGACTCCTCATCAGAACAGGCCATGTAGAAGCTGATAAGGAGAAAGTTGCCCGATACCTTAATAGGTTAAGGCCAAGCATTCAGGAGGAGTTGAAACTAGTTTGAATGAACAGTAATGAGGAGGCATACAAGTTTTTCTTAAAAGTAGAGGAAAAGTTGAACAAGAAGTTTGAGAGTAGACAAAATGGTAGGGGTTGTGGTGGAAGATCTGGTGGATGGTCATATGGTGGCTGAAATGAAGATCTAAAAAAGAAGGATGAGGCCAGTAGTAGCCAGAATCAGAGAGGAAATCATTCCAATCACTTCTAGGATCAAAGTAATAGAGATCAGAGAGGAAGCGGAAGAGGACAAGGATCTAGAAGAGGAGGCTTCCGTGGAACATGTTTTCATTGTGGAGAAGAAGGTCATAGGGCATTTGAATGTCCTCAATGCCAAGGAAGGATAAATAGGAGAAATGAAAGCCAGGCCAAAGTTGCACATGTAGATGAAGATTCCAGATCGTCACATTCTAAAGATGCTGAAAGAGGAGAAACATTGATTAACAAAAGAGTCCTGCTGAGTGGTGAGAATGAACCTGAACAAAGGAGGAGCCTATTTCACACCAGGTGCAAGTGTGAGGGTAAGTGTTGTGATGTGATTATTGATAGTGGAAGCACTGACAATTTGGTGTCAAAAGAGATGGTGACAAAGTTGTAGCTTAAGAGACAGAAGCACCCACATCCATATCGGATTGCCTAGATAAAGGATGACCACAAGGTCATGGTAAATGAATAATGCCTAGTGAATTTCAAGATTGGTAGGTACCAAGATGAGGTATTGTGTGATATCATATATATGGATGTATGTCATATGTTGTTGGGTAGACCATGGTAGTTTGACAGATGTGTTGTACATGATGGTCGTGCAAATACCTATTCCTTGACAAAGGATGGAATGTTACATAAGCTAAAGCCATTGATTGACATAGAAGAAAAGGTATGTGGTAGTGCAAGAATAACTTTTTTTGATGGAAGAAAGTTCTTAGATGGTATGAGGCATGAGCATGTGTGTTTTGTTTTAATTCCAAAAGCTAGTAAGGAGGAAGTAGAAGATGTTCCTATAGAAGTTGCAAATTTGTTGGATGAGTTTCAGGATATTGTATCTGATAATGTGCCTGATGGATTACCACCATTCAGGAAGATCAATCATCAGATGGACTTGATCTCAGGAGTGAGTTTTCTGAATAAGGCAGCACACAGAATGACACTTGTAGAAAGTGAGGAATTGAATAGACAAGTACATGAGTTGTTGCAAAAAGGATTGATTCGTGAGAGTCTGAGTCCCTGTGTTGCACCAGTGGTATTAGCACCAAAGAAGAATGGAGAGTGGAGGATGTGTACAGATTCCAGAGCAATAAACAAGATCACAATCAAGTATAGGTTTCCATTACCATGAATGGATGATATTATGGACTATTTGAGTGGAGCTATGTATTTCTCAAAGATAGATCTAAAGAGTGGGCATCATCAAATTTAGATCAGAGAAGGAGATGAATGGAAGACTACCTTCAAAACAAAGGAAGGATTGTATGAGTGGTTAGTCATGCCTTTTGGGCTAACCAATGCACCCAGCACTTTCATACAGCTCATGAATGAGGTTCTGAAAGAATTTCTGGGTAAGTTTGTCATTGTTTACCTAGATCATATTTTGATCTTTAGCAAGACATTGGAGGAACATATGATGCATATTCGTATGGTGTTTGAGAAGCTGAGAGATGAGAAATTGTTGATTAATTTGAAAAAGTATAGTTTTGTGAAGAAAGAGTTAGTGTATTTAGGATTTTTAGTTTCAACAGAAGGTCTAAAAATGGACCCAGAGAAGGTACAGGCTATCCTTGAATGGCCTACTTAAAGGAGTGCTACTGAGGTAAGATCTTTTCATGGTTTGGCTAGCTTTTATAGAAAGTTTATCAGAAATTTTAGTAGTATTTGTGGACCCTTGACTGAAACAATGAGAGGAGATAGAAAAGAGTTTAAGTGGACTAATGGGGCAGAAAAGAGTTTTTAATTGTTGAAATAAAAAGTTACAGAACAACTTATTTTAGCACTTTTAGATTTTAATAAGGTGTTTCAAGTAGATTGTGATGCTAGTGGTACTGCAATAGGAGCTGTTATGAGCCAAGAAAGTAAACCTGTTTCTTATTTCAATGAGAAGTTAAATGATGCCAAGAGGAAATATTCTATTTATGATCAGGAATTTTATGCTATAGTTCAGGCATTAAAGAAGTGGAGACATTATCTGCTTCCTAAAGATTTTATTTTGTATACTGATCATCAAGATTTTCAATATTTGAATAGTCAAGGAAAGTTGAATTAGAGGCATTTGAAATGGGTTGAGTTTTTGCAGAGTTATACATTTTTTTGAAACACAGGAGTGGAAAGTCTAACAGGGTTGCAAATGCTCTTAGCAGAAGGCAACTATTGCTAATAGAAATGTGGATTGAAGTGGTTGGGTTCAAGGAACTCAAGAATTTGTATCTAGAGGATCTTGATTTTGGTGAAGCTTGGAAAGCTTGTACAAAACCTGTTACTCTAGACAGGATGAAATGGTTGGATTTCATCATCCAGGATGATATGCTATTCAGAGGGAGTCAGTTGTACATTCCACGAAGTTCTATGAGGGAGAATCTCATAAAAGAGAAGCATAGTGGAGGATTGGCTGGACATTTTGGTCGTGATAAAACCCTTGCTTTGGTTGGTGAGAATTATTATTGGCCATAGTTGTAGCAAGATGTGAAGAAGTTTGTACAGAGTTGTAAAGTATGTCAGATGGTGAAAGGAGTGAAGCAGAATAGAGGGTTATATCAGCCATTACCTATATCAGAGAAGCATTGGGAGGATATCAGTATGGACTTTGTTCTTGGTTTACCAAGGACTCAGCGGGGACATGATTCAATTTTTGTGGTGGCTGATAGATTTTTGAAGATGGCACATTTCATTCCTTGCAAGAAGACTAATGATGTTGTTCAAGTAGTAGAATTATTTTTCAGAGAAGTGGTGAGACTATATGGTTTGCCAAAGACCATAGTTTCAGATCGAGATACTAAGTTTGTTGGATATTTCTGGCAGACATTGTGGAAAAAGTTGAAGATAGATTTGAAGTTCAGTTCATCACATCATCCACAGATTGATGGACAGACAGAGGTGGTGAATAGAAGTTTGGGAAATTTGCTGAGATGTTTGGTTGGAGACAAGCCAACAGGATGGGATTTGATTTTACCACAGGAAGAATTTGCATACAATAATTCTGTCAATAGGAGCACTGGTAAATCACCATTCCAGATTGTATATGGAAATAGTCCAAGAAATGCATCTGAATTGAGAAAGATACATAAAAGAGAAATAAGTAGTGCTGAAGCTGAGGATTTTGTAGAACATTTGAAGAACATCCATGGGGAGGTGAGGAAGCACATTACCAACATGAACGCACAGTATAAGGCTAAGGCAGATGAGAAAAGGAGGCATAAGGAATTTCAGGTTGGGGATGAAGTCATGGTTCATTTACGAAAGGAGCGGTTTCTAGTTGGTACATATAACAAGCTGAAAATGAAGAAATTTGGACCATGTAAGATATTGAAGAAGCATGATTCAGGAAATGCGTATGAGGTAGAGTTGCCTAGTGAGCTAAATACTTCACCAGTGTTTAATATTTTAGATTTGATAGAGTATCATGAAGGAAGTGTTGAAGATGAGATCACAGCAACACAGTGGAGTATTCCAGCAAGTAGTTCAGATACCAAGGAGATTGAAGACATACTGGACAGTCATGTTGGTAGAAGCACAAGGAACAGGACATATGAAGAATATCTGGTCAAGTGGAAAGGATGACCTATTGAAGATTCATCATGGTTGACAAAGGAGGAGGTTAACCATCTTGGTTTTCCTCTGCACACTTGAGTCATAATAGGGTCACTTCTCAAATTACCTTGGGTGTCTGATGCAGGAGCATCCTGGGTGTAAGAGCAATCTTGCATCACCCAAAAATATTTATGTTTTTGAATTCAATAAGGGCTATCTTGTGTAGCGTTGCTATTTATGGAAACTTGCTACTTTTAGTAAGTTGGTCATACGATCTTGAAATGTTTTGATTTCACATGTGGACGTTCATCTCAGTCATATCAGCCTACTGGTAAATTTTAATGGCTAGATCAGGTCTAGTTTTGAAGATATTGAAGATTTTTGGTATTGGCAACAGGGTACAAAAACTTCAAACTCAATTTTGAAGGCTTTAGAGGCCCCAGATGAGGTCAAAAATTTGGGTAACAAGCGCTTGCACTGGTCAAGCCTATAGAGCGCTTCATGGCATTTCCAGAATGGGGTTATAATATTCAATCGGGTCAACTGGCAATGACTTATGGTCTTTGAAATTGGGTCACCTGAAATGGCAGAAAATAATTTTCCTTCAAAATTTTTGTTTGGGTTTCAAAAGTCATTTTGAGTTGACTTTGATGTAATAAATTGTAAAATAAAATAATTCTAAGTTTGGCCGGCCCTAAGGGCTAAATTTCTGGAACCTTCTCGGGCGGTGGAAATTGCCTATATAAAGAAGGCCCGTAGTGTTATCTAGGGCAGTTCTAGGTAGATTTGGGTAATGATTTGAGGCCTGTCCTACAAAATATTGTAAGGGAATGCCCATGTGGCTTTGCATATTGTAATTCTGAAAGTTTGTAATTCCACATTTGTGGAGATAATAAGAAGCCAATTTTATGTTCTTGCATATTGTTGTTGTTTCTCTATTTCTATTATATGTTTATGGTATAAAGGAGAGCACCCTTCATCAATTAATAAACATTGGGAATCTAAAATGAACCTAAAAAGATATTTTGTGCCTCATCCATGCCTGAGTTCCCGATTGAGTTTGACTAGGATGGGAGTTGAGATGATGCTTGCCGCCTTTATGGACCGGATATGGCATAGGTAATACCTTGTCTACATGAGAGGTTACTATAACCACATAGAGTCAGTAGGGCACCGGGGTCTGAAGAGACTACTAGGATAACCTTAGAGTTGACTTGTGTGATGACACTTTTTGTATACATCTTAGGTTTCCTACGTGTTTTGTTTGCCTCTGGTAGAGTTTATTATACCTTGTACTTTTGATCCCTTTGAGTTAGAAGCTTTCAGGATCTTTTCCTTAGCTTGTTTTGATGTTGTTTGCTATCTGAGTGGGATCTGATGTTATCTCCTTAGCATGGTGGGAGTGGACCGTTTAGGTTCATGAGTTCGGGTGGTAGTGATTCTTTTACCATTTGAGATTTTGACACTTGTGCATCGAGGCTGGATGATCCTTGGGGCAGACGTTTCTTCCCGATCTTCATCTTTGAAGATGTGTTCTTGTTCTTCATCCCTTTTGTGATCTTGTATCATTGTATTAGATATTCAGTGATGTCTTGTTGTTCTTCTTTTTAGTTATTGTATTACATACCCTACGACATGTGCAGTGGATGCAGATTATGATGGTTACCTTATGGTGCCAATTGTATTTGAGTTATCATGCATATGATGTTGTATTTATCATTTGGATGTAATCTTGGGATTCATATCTTTATCTTATATTAATTAATTATCTCTTTAGTAATTTACGTCAAGGAACCCTTGAGAGTTGTAACCTATGTTGGTTATTTATTGCTTTGCTTCCGCATTGAAAACTTTGATGTTATTGATTGTTAACTTTTTTTTAAAAAAAAATTCTACAAACTTAGTTGTATGTTTAGGTTAAGTTCTTCTGGGTTCCCTGGTGGGGCATTACACTTGGTATTAGAGCACCGAGTTCTACACTGGGAACTCTGAGAAGTTGTGTGCCCATTAGATGTTTAGACTGTTAAACTTGAAACCAAACATAGACATATAACTCTTTTGTGTTTTGATAACCATTAAACTACATCTAAACATACATGCTTTGCTATCTCTTAAATATCTTTCAGTTATCACTGGCCTAGTGATTGTCATAGGTTTTTGACTATTTATTGCATACGGTTACCTTCTCTAATGCATTTAGGGTGAAATACCCTTGGATGTCATGAAGCGATTACTCCCTTGAGTGTGGCTACTACTAGTCACCTTGTTATGTGGATGTGTTATGATTGATGATTTATTTTTTGTTGATTTATGAATTGTTTGTGATGTATATGGGCTAGCATTGAAATTTTGAAACTTTCTTATGATCAGATTAGCCACCTAACTCTCTTTTTGTTATCTATTTTTGTGATGCTAGTCACACTTGATTTATTGTTGAAATTGAGATATCTCATGATTTTATGTTGGACTTGTGATTCCCCCACTTAGGTTTTACCTTTTTGAGTTTTGCGGTGGCTACTCTGAATGTTTGATATTGTTGGCCCTGTACTGTGATAAGTATTGTTTCTATCATGTTCATCATCAACCCTTGATAGTATGTATAAGGGAGGACATTGCAGAGATGGTACTATGTTTGCGTAAGTGTTGCACTAATTAGATAGTTTTTCATGAACTTCTCAACTCATTTTGTTATAGATATGAATGTGTTCTTTATGCAATCAATCCTAGATGTTTTCTATGATGATGTATGAATAAAGGTTTAGATTTATTTTTCGAATTGTTAATGAATGATTGATCAATGTGATATTTTTAGTTGTTCCTAAACTAGATATTATATTGTTCTTAATGACTGCATATCATGTTCCTACCCTATGATTTGATTTCAGATGTTATGTTTTGTTTTTAATAAATACTTTGTGTTTGGGGGATATGTATCCTCATCTGTTGTAGGCTTCTAGGAGTAAGCCTAATCCTAGGGGGGGTGGATGTAGTACCTCGCTCCTAGTCTAATTTTATAAATGTTATGATTACTTTAAAATGATAGAATATATGTTAGGAAATCATTAAAACTTATGATTTTACTGACCCCATACTTGCATGTGTATGGTTGATGTGTTTGTTTTACTTTTCTATTTGATGTGCTTGAAGTGGTTGAGGGACGAAGTTGTCGTTACTTGCTTGCAAGATCCACATGATCGGTCGATCCCTGCCATTGTCTGTTATATCTCTGTATGTATGCACATGCTTGTCTCTTATGCAGGTTTGCAGGTACCGGGCATCGACTTCCCTGAATTGTCAGGATGAGCATGCCCTATCGCTAATCTCAATGGTAAAAGAGGGGAGATAATATTCAGCTCCAAACCCTAACCTAAGCCAAATATTGTCCTAAAGTTTGGGACAAGATTCTGTGTTTCCACCCTTTCTAAACTCATCCAAATTGGTAAAGAGTATATACCTGAGTCTTGAGTTTGAATGTGGGTCCTTAGGTCTCTTTCATTCTTTGATTTGTGGCTTTTGATGTGGTTTCTATTTTTAGATCATGTTATTTTTAGCTGTGGCATAGTATTTAAATGGTAATTAAATAAATGTATTTATTTAGTTTAATTATTATTTTTATTATATAGTTAATGCATAAATTAATTGTGAATTAATTATATGCTATCTTGAGTGTGGTTGAAATATTTTATTTAATGTGAATTAATTAAATAGCTTCACTTTTAATTTATTTAAATCATGAAATTTAACCTCTGTTTAATTAAAATATATTTATTAAATTAAAGGTTATTGTAGCATGTGGTATTTATGTTAACTAAATGTTCAAATTATTATTTAATTGAATGCATTATGTTGCACATTCATAATTGAATGAAATTGAATTAATAATTTAAGTTAAAGTTTGGTTAAGAGTTTTTCAACTAAAGTCAAAGTGAAGAGGAGACTTCAGTTCAACTGAGATTGAACTATGAACTAAAGTTCATCTTCATGCAAAGCTCTCTTGGAGTTGAGTTTGTATTTTATGCATGAGAAAGGAGATTCCTTTAAGTATTGGGGGTTTTGGCCATTATTCGATGACACAGGTTTTGGAGGAGAAATTTTGGAGACAAATTTGACACAGATTTGGGAGAGTTCTTCAAAAAGCTTGGATTCTATTTTTATTCGTTCTAGTCATCTTCGAATCTGTATAATTTTGTTTGAGGTAGGTTTTAAAATTTATTATTTTGTTATTACTTTTTGGATCTCAGTAGGAAATTGTAGAAAGTGTCTTCCTCGTGTTTGCTGGTTTTGATTGTTTGAGTAGCGTAGCATGTTATTTAGAAAAGATATTTTTAGTTGCATGTTATTTAATGAAGATATATTTAGTTGCATGTTATTTAATGAAGATATATTCAGTTGCATGTTATTTAGAAAAGATATTTTCAGTTGCATGTTATTTAATGAAGATATATTTAGTTGCATGTTATTTAATGAAGATATATTCAGTTGCATGTTATTTATGAAAGATAAATTCAGTTGTATGTTATTTAGAAAAAATATTTTCAGTTGCATGTTATTTAATGAAGATATATTTAGTTGCATGTTATTTAATGAAGATATATTCAGTTGCATGTTATTTATGAAAGATAAATTCAGTTGCATGTTATTTAGAAAAGATATTTTCAGTTGCATGTTATTTAATGAAGATATATTTAGTTGGATGTTATTTAATGAAGATATATTCAGTTGCATGTTATGAAAGATATATTCAGTTGCATTTTATTTAGAAAGGATATTTTCAGTTGAATGTTATTTAATGAAGATATATTTAGTTGCATGTTATTTAATGAATATATATTTAGTTGCATATTATTTATGAAGGATATATTCAGTTGCATGTTATTTAGGAAAGATATATTTAGTGCATTTTATTTAAGGAAGATATATTCAGTTGAATGTAGAGGTATTCTATTTTTAGAAATTCTATTTTTAGAAAATTCTATTTTTAGAAAATTCTATTTTAAGAAATAAATAATATTCATACATGAAAATTCTTTTAGAATAAGAAAAATAAGAAGAAGAATAATGCTATATAATTAAATATTATTTAATGAGAATTACATAATGATGTGTTTATTATTGGAGTGTTTATTCCTGTGTGAATTAAGTGATGCATTTGTTAGCAAGCATGTTTTATCGTGAGGTCTTTTAATGCCCTTGGTCATTTTGACTTGGATTGATTTTTAGGGGATTATAGTTGACTTTTTAAATATAATCCAGAGGTAGGTTTTGGTTATCTCTTTTTCCATCTTGTTTGCCTTGCATGCGTAGTTAGGTTGCATGTGATGTGCTAACCCTAGGTGGGTTTGATCCTAGAGGTTTTTGGTCTTGCATGTTGAATCTAGTTGTAGAGATTTGGGAGTTGTTTTAACTCAGAGATCATATTGTTCATGTGAAACCCTAGAGTAGGTCATCTAAGTGTATATCAAGAAGTGGCTTATGAATTGGTGTTGGAGAGCCCGGAAGTGGCTACCAGGAGATCCCATTACAAGTAGAGTAATAAGTGATAGTCAATAAACATTGGAAATCTAAAATGAACCTAAAAAGATATTTTGTGCCTCGCCCATGCCTGAGTTCCCGATTGAGTTTGACTAGGATGGGAGTTGAGATGATGCTTGCCGCCTTTATGGACTGGATATGGCATAGGTAGTACCTTGTCTACACGAGAGGTTACTATAACCACATAGAGTCACTAGGGCACTAGGGTCTGAAGAGACTCCCAAGATAACCTTAGAGTTGACTTATGTGATGACACCTTTTGTATACATCTTAGGTCTCCTACATGTTTTGTTTTCCTTTGGTAGAGTTTATTATACCTTGTACTTTTGATCCCTTTGAGTTAGAAGCTTTCAAGATCTTTTCCTTAGCTTGTTTTGATGTTGTTTTCTATCTAAGTGGGATCTGATGTTATCTCCTCAGCATGGTGGGAGTGGACCATTTAGGTTTACGAGGTCGGGTGGTAGTGATTTTTTTACCATTTGAGATTCTGACACTCGTGCATCGAGGCCGGATGATCCTTGGGGTAGATGTTTCTTCTTAATCTTCATTTTTGAAAACATGTTCTTGTTCTTCATCCCTTTTGTGATCTTGTATCATTGTATCAAATATTCAGTGATGTCTTGTTGTTCTTCTTTTTAGTTATTGTATTACATACCCTGCGACATGTGCAGTGGATGCAGATTATTATGGTTACCTTATGGTGCCAATTGTATTTGAGTTATCATGCATATGATGTTGTATTTATCATTTGGATGTAATCTTGGGATTCATATCTTTATCTTATCTTAATTAATTAACTCTTTAGTAATTTATGTCAAGGAACCGTTGAGAGTTGTAACCTATGTTGGTTGTTTATTGCTTTTCTTCCACATTGAAAAATTTGATGTTATTGATTGTTAACTTTTAAAAAAAAATTAGTCTGCAAACTTAGTCGCATGTTTAGGTTAAGTTCTTCTGGGTTCCCTAGTGGGGCATTACAGTTATCACTTGTATACCAGGTTGTAGGGACATGTTTAAGTCCATAAAAAGATTTTTTTAATCAGCACACCATGTCCTTATTCTCTATCAAATGAAATCCTTTAGGCTACGCAATGTATACCTCTTCCTCTATATCTCCATTCAGAAATGTTGACGTGACATCCATCTGATACACTTTGAAATTCTTGCAAGCTGCATAAGAAAAAAATAATGTCATTAACATGCATCAAATTCCCTAATGTTAAGGAGGGACTTACTTTTTTTTTAATAAAAAATATCATTAACAATGTCACTTGTTAAATGGTCCCACAATAGACCTCATGTACCTACTATGAAAAAATAGACCACCGCACACATTTCCCACCAACACGCTTTATTGATTTTTATTTGATTATTAAATACACAAACTATGGTTCTTTTAGTCCAATTAAATATCGCAGCATTAAAAAAGGTTCTCCCATGTCAGAGATGGGGAATCCATCTCTCTCAACATGTGAAAGACATCCATTAGATCTCCATTTAGAAATGTTGACTTAAAATCTATCTGATACACATTAAAATTCTTGCAGGCTGCATAAGCAAGAAATAATCTAACTATTTTTATCCTCGCAACAGGTACAAATGTCTTGTTCAAATTAAATACCCTCTCTCTGTGAATAGCCCTTACATACCAATCTAGCCTTATGTATGACCACTACACAATCTTCATTCAGTTTGTTCTTGAATACCCACTTCTAAGTTCCTATCACATTTTTGTTCATAGGCCTAGGAACTAGTTCCCATGTCTTGTTCTTCTCAATATTATCCAACTCTTCCTACATAGCCTTAGCATAACGTTCATCTTGAAAAGATTCATCATTAGTAGTAGGTTCAACTAGTGAAATCAAGAAAATCTCTTATATTGCTTTATATCTAGTTCGCATACCTCTATTCTTGTCCCCAATAATTTTTTTTTCTGGGTGAGCCTTTTTCAAGTACTTGGGTATTTTTAAATTAGGTTCTTCAACTTTTGCTTCCTCTTCAACTTCAAGTCTCTCTACCTATTCTTCATCATTCACTTCCTCTGTAAAAGCATCGTCAATCTCCTATACCCTTTCCTAAATCTGAAACTTCTCATCAACCTTTGCATTAGCACTTTCAATATACTTCTTTAATCTTAGGTTATAACATCTGTATGCCTTTCTTTTAGTAGAATAACCAAGGAAAATGCCTTCATCAATCCTAGCATCAAATTTTCCTATCTCCTCATCTCTTTCAATATAGCATTTACTTCAAAAGATTCTGATATATTTAACAGATGGAATTCTATTATACCATAGCTGAATGTAGTCTTACCTATACCTAGTCTTAGTTGTACTATGTTCAAGACATAAATTATAGTGTTAACTACCTTTCTCTAGTGTAGAGAGGCAACGTTTCCCTCAATTAACATAGTCCTTGCAGCATCTAAAACTATTACATGTGTTCTCTCTCCAACTCCATTTAACATAGTCTCATAATGCCATGTGCTTCACAACAATCATAAAACTCATTAGAAATAAATTATCCTCCTCTATCAAACCTCAAATACTAAATAGATATCTCTAATTTCATTTTCAAAATTTTCTTTAAATAATTTAAACTTCTCAAGAGCTTCATAATTTTTTCTAAGGAATGTAACCCACACCATCCTAGAGTAATCATCAACAAACATCATAAAACACTTTTCACCATAGAAATATCTAGTCCTTGTAGGACCGCACGGATCTATATGAATCATGTCCAATCTTCTTCTCATAGTAGACTCTTTGCTTAAAGGACTAACCTTTGTTTGTTTTCCCATAACACATTCTCTGCATAGTACATTAGAGGGATTTTCAATCTCTAGTAAATCTTTGACATCTCTAATCTTACTTACATTCACAATATTATCAAATTTCACATGACAAAAACTTCTATGTCATAATCAACTATCATCAATCTTAGCAACAAAACAATTTTCCTCTATAGAGGTCAACTAAAACACAATATCTCTAGTCTTCAATCCTGATGCAATTACATTACCTATTTTCCCCTTTATCACACACTTTCCATGTTTGAACTGTAAGTGGTATCTCCCTTATCAACAAAACGTCCAAAACTCAACAAATTATTCTTTAAACCATCAACATATAGGACATCATCAATATTGGTCTTACCATCCAAACTAATAGTTCCTCTACTAACAATTAACTTAGGAGTATTGTCACCAAACCTAACTACACCTCCATGATATTTATCTAGTTCAACAAACTTATCTTTATCACCTATCATGTAATGTGAACATCCAATGTCTATTATCCACTCAAGTCTCTTATCTAGTCTAGATACTAGAGATTTCTCTCCATGCATAGGTTCCTAATCCTTAATAGCTACAAATCCTATCTCATCAAACTCATCATACATTGACTCATTATCAGTTGTGACTTCACTAGCATAATAGCATTCTTTGTCTTCACCTATTATAGATCTATATGATTTAGACTTATACTTTGAGACCCTTGTTGGACATGTAGAAGCAAAATGACTAATCTTATTACATGAAAGGCATTTGAGAGGTAATTTTCCCTTATACTTATTTTTACCTTTGTTCTCCCTCTTTGCAATCAAAGCCATGATTTGATCATCAAGTACTTTATCCTTTTCCAATTCTTCTTTCCAATCATCTGCATATTCTCCAAGATCCTCATCATCATCTACATCATATCTGCTAGAACTAGAAACACTTGCAACTTTCTTTCCTTTATAAACTGTAGCCTTAAATGCAGTCTCAAGTTTAGGTAAAACATCTTTCATCAAAGTAGTTTCAAAAGAAGACAACTTAGTGATCAAAATATCTCTATTAAATCCATTAGTAAGAGGAATGATATCTTCAATAACATGTACCTTAGTAGCATATTCATGTGTTAAAGATCTTATTACCTTCCAAATAATCTCATTCTCAGTGTAGGCTCCTCCAAAATTTTTGATCCTAATAGATGTTTCATTAACTCTTTGAACATAAGCTCCAACATTTTCTTCTTTCATCATGTGTGACTTTTCCATCCTTCCATTCCATGTTTGTAACCTCACATGCTTTGTCTGAGCATCACCTTCATATAAAGCTATCAATCTATTCCAAATATCATGAGTCGTATCCACATCTTTAACTTCAATAGATTAAGCCTTAGATGGAGCACTAATTAGGGCTTCCCTAGCTACCATGTTTCAAGAAAATACCTTTTTGTCATCAGAAGATGTTGTCCCAAGGTTCGCTCCATCCATAATATTTGTATCATTCAATGTGATCATCCAATATTCCACTCCCAAACACACTAGATGCATCATTATTTTGTTCTTCTGATTGTCAAAATTCTTTGTATCAAATTTAGGATTGTCCTTTTTGAAATCAGCCATATTTAGCATCACCTCAAGTTGTTAAGATGGTGATAATACCTAAAGGTCCCTGACATTTCATCGTGCAATTTTTGTTGGATCCCAATGGAGGTCTTTTCTCCCTTGGAAATTTTCCTCTTCCAGAAGTCAGCCACACTCGAGAGACCTTTCTCCGTGTAGCCTTTACCAATCTCTTATGTTTATTGGTTTTCCTTCCCCTACCTTTCTTTCATTTCCTTAGTAGTCTAGCCACAAATTGGCTAGTGTGCCTGTGGTCAATCTAATCAAGTGCATCCTCCCAATTGTTCTCCTCTGATACCATATCTTCTTCTGACTAGTTAATATCTCCAATTTCATCCACATCTTCTTTATGCAATTCCGCACTCATGTTTTCCTTGGTTTTAATATAATCTAAATTAGACTGTATTTGTGGTCCTTTTTATGGAGATTTAGGCAAATTGAGGCAAGGGCAGTTAGGTTCCTTCCTCATCACCAACTCCAAGTTTGAATTTGCCAATCTAGGGATCACAACCATTGTGCTTGTGGTTTTTGGCTACCAATATTATTTCTTCCTTGGTGGGATTCGACAATTTCATTTCTCATATGATTCCTTCTCCCACATCTCAAGCAATAAAAATTTTCTTCTTCATTCTCAAGGTGTTGTACCCAATCTTGACTGTGTGCCCTAAGTTAGATTTTTTTTTAGAATCTTACAGATTGTCACAATCATCATTCTAGTGTAAATAGAAGAATTAGCCTCAACAATATTATATCAATGGGAGAAAATACACTAGTTGGATCAGTAGAAGATAAAACCATGGTGACTAATGCTGAGTTAGCCAAAAAGGTGGAGGAACAAGAAGAGGATAATCAGTTTCTAAGAGAAAGATTGTCTTAAATGGCATAGCTCTTGGGTGAAGTCCAAGACAAAGATGATAAGGTCAAAGATAAATTTGATCAAAAGGAAGAGAGAGAAGCAAGGGAAAAGGAACTAGAATTGGAGGAGTAAGCTCCAACACCTGACCCTATTCATCCTAAAGAACCCTTCTTGAAGGCATTAAAGGCCTTGAGTGGAAAATCTTTGGAGGGTGTGCCACTACTCAGTGGACAAATGGATCCAGATTCAGTTGTGGATTGGATAGACAACATAGAGAATCACTTTGAATGTGATGGTATCTAAGAGGCCCAAAAGGTTGTGGTGGCCAAATCAAGGTTGAGAGGTTCAGCTCTCACATGGTGGAAATTTTTGCAAACTAAAAGAGAAAAGGATGGAATGGGTCCTATAGTTACTGTAGACTATGATTTTGAACCTGTTACCTGTCTTGAAAGGCTGAAACATTCAAACATTAGACTAATCTAACATATTCATGAACTAAAAAAATAGCATAAGACATGAAAACAAAACCAAAGCCACCTCAAGATTGTTGCTAAAAAAACAAGTGCTATAGAGCAAATGTTTGATTCGCTTCAATTAGAGGGATGTGGGTGTGCTCTCTAAGCACTTGGAGCATATTCTAATGCATACTAAGATTGATTTTAGACCAAATATAGGTGTGATGTGATGCTATATGCTATGCAAAACAATAAAAGAAACTATGTTAATCCATTATTGCTAAGCTATGATGTTCTTTAAGAAAGCTTGAAGATGATAAAAAGAAACTAACAATTAGTATTGCTTATGCTAAGTCTAGAGCTAAATGGACATGATAACAATGCATAAAATGAAAGGTGAATGGATATTTTGCTCTTGGAAATGAGGACTATTTATAGACTTTTGGGAGGATGAATGAGTGGCTAGGATCAAAATCCTTAAGAGAGGCCAAGATTCATTCAAAGGGGAGCACATGGATTGTGCTAGTTCAAGGCCACCTCCTTGTGACAAGTGTCACAAGGGCATTGGGTTGAAAGATGGGAGGAATGTGCACAATTTGGGAAATGTGCCTAAGGTCAAAGGGTGTAAGAAAGGGGTGAGGGGCTTCTTAAATGCATCATAAATGCATGTAAGAGGGATAAGGAGGCTTTAAATGCACTTAATGCATGTAAGAGAAGCCTCTAGAAGTTTGTTGACTTTGGGTCAAGCTTAGGAGTTGGCTAACCTTGTTTAGGGAATGTGACAAGGTTAGGGGGAGGATTAGGATTAGGATTAGGGGATTTTAGGATTAGGATGGGTGAAGAGGTTGGGTTGAGAAGATTCTAGAAGAGTCTAGAATTCTCCTTGGTTTTATGGAATAAAAGTTTATTCATTCCAAAAGCTTAAGTTTTGGGAATATTTATTGAAATATTTTCAATAAATATGAAAATTAAATATTTAATCTTAATTAAATATTTTGAGTTGAGATTAGGGTTAGAAAAGGTGGGATTAGCCTTTTAATCGAAATTAAGAAGGGATTAGAAGATTTTGGAAGAGGTTAGTGGTCTTAAGAAAATTGGCCAAGTTTTGGTCAAAAAATAAATTAATTATTTTTTGGGGGATTTTTGGTCAATTTATTAATTAAAATAATTAATAAATAGGGGATTAATGTTTAAATAAGATTTAAACATTTTTGGGAGGGATTTCTTAATTAAATATTTTTAATTAAGATAAAGGGATTTAATGACATAAAAATAAATTAATTAATTAAATAATTAATTAATTAATAAATGATGATGTCATCAGGGATTTTTCAGAAAATAAAAATAATTTATTTTCTAAAGGATTTTTAGGTGTCTACATTTTGCCCCTCTTTGATGCGATGTCGCAAGTGGCATGGCGTCAAAGACAAGAAAATAAGATGCCCAAGGCTAGAATTTAGAGGAATAAGGGATTGTGCCCCCTCGAGAAAATAACGCAAGGAGCAAACATTGTGAAATTTTCTCGAAAGGAAACAGAGAAGGAAGGACCTAGGAAGAAGGGGAGATAAATAACCAAGCTTCCAAGAGCAAAGATGAGTGAATGCAAGATGAGATGGAATGCAAAATGCAGGATGCAGCTACATGAGGATGCAAGATTAATCTATATGATGCAGGATGCAGGGGAGATGGGGAAGCTCCAAGTGCAAATGTGGAGAGCACAACCTAGTTTAATATAGCAATGCTAGAGACCTGCCAAGGATACTAGGATCACGAGGCCTTGTCACCAGTGTTGCATAGGACTGATGTGAAAAAGACACGCAAGGTTGCCCCAGCATTGTACATGAAACCCGAAGGAGGCATGGTGGAAATGATGCTGAAGAAACCACAGACACACGACTGACTCACAGGCAGAAGCAAAAGATCAAAAGACCTTGCCCCAGATTATCCTCATTCGCAGCACACCATGATATAAAGGATCGTGGTGACGTTGAGTAGAGAACAATGAGAGGCTGTAAAAGATTAACAAGACCCAAAGGACAAAATCCAAGGTCAAAATGAAAACTCCAAAAAGACATCCTTTGCCAAGGAGAGAGATTTGATGTGATTGATGGTGGGAAGATTGGTCGGACAGGAGGAGATATATCCTCAAGGACCAGGATGGAAGATTAGGTCAGACAGGAGGAATGATATATCCTCAAGGACCCATGGGTTGGTGAGAGAATAAGTGTAGTTGTTCGCTGGCAAAAGCTGAAGTTCAAGGAATAATCAGGATGAGCAAGGATAAGTCGACAATTGATGTTGCTGAAGCACAAGGCCTGAGTGGGACTAAAAGTTTTCTGAGGCTGGGGATGGGACAAGATATTTGATCAAATGCTGCTGCAGGACGGACAAAGGTTATGTACAACAAGGAGGAACGATATGCACAAGGGATATGTACAGAAGCTCAGGATTGGGGATAGGAAGATCACACTCGGCGGGACTCTCACTAGGACGGAGACAAGAAGGATATTTACAGAAAGGATTGCGCTATATAGGAAAGGGATAAGGATATGGTACAAGATATGGTACAAAGCTTTGGAATAGGATATGGATTGCAGATGGGTTGGAGGAAGATGGAAGCCGAATGCTTGGAGGATAGGGGAGATGGAACTGCTGGGAGATCTGTTATGGATGGAGGAAGAGGACGGTAGCTGAAAGGACAACTAAATAGATAAATAGCCCAGTTTACTATGTTGGCGCCTGTTTACCAGGTTTTCACCAACATACTTGTCCAAGGCGCTTGAATTGCCAAGTTTTCACCGTTTGGACGATCATTTTCTCTTTCTCTTTTCTTTTTTGCTTTTTTTGCTTTTTTGAATGTTTTTGGATTTTCTGATATATGCAGGATCAGGTTCAGGCATAGAACCTCTTCAGATGGATGATGTTGATAGGATCATTCAAGGGCTCACCTTCTGGTGTTGATAGCTGATAGGCTCCCGAGCCGAAGGATGCGGTGACAACATAGGGGCCCAACCAAGTAGGCTCAAACTTGCCTTTCTTTTCTCTATTTGCTAGGACCTTCTGATTTTCTTTAAGGACCATGTCACCGACCTGGAATTGTCTAGGATGGACCTTTTTGTTATAACTCCTTTTGAGTCAATTTTGGTATGCCACCAAGTGATCATATGCTTGCTGTCTCTTTTCATCTAACAGGTCTAGCTGTGTGAGACGGGCTACACGATAATCTTCATCAGTGGTGTAGTTCTTCATGGAGACTCGCAATGAGGGGAGCTCAACCTCGATCGGTAGAACAGCTTCAGCACCATATACAAGGGAGTATGGGGTGGTGCCTGTGGGAGTGCGATAAGAAGTGCGGTAGGCCCAAAGGGCGGGATTGATTTGGAGGTGCCAGTCACGACCAGAATCATTGACAACCTTCTTGAGGATTTTCAAGATAGTTTTGTTAGTTGCCTCAGCTTGGCCATTTCCTTGAGGGAAATATGGACTGGAGAAACGGTGATGGATGTGGAGTCTGGCACATAGATCATCCACATGCTGGTTTTCAAAAGGTGTGCCATGGTCTGTGAAGATGGTAGATGGTATGCCGAAGTGACAAATGATATGATAGAGGATGAACTTGGATATTTGGATGCCAGTAGTAAGGGTGAGTGGAATCGCTTCAACCCATTTGGTAAAGTACTCTGTGGCTGTTATGATATACTTGTGTCCATCCGAAGAGAGGGGAGTGATCAAGCCAACGAGGTCGAGGCCCCAACATGAAAAAGGCCATGGTGGTGCAATAGGCTGTAGATCTTGTGCTGGTGCATGTATCAAATTGGCATGCTGTTGACATGGGAGACATTTCTTGACAAAATCACATGCATCATGTTCCATTGTTGGCCAATAATATCCAACTCTAAGCAGCTGCTTTGCTAGAACCATGCCACTCGTGTGGGCACCGCAAATTCCAGCGTGAACTTCTTGTAAGGCCAGGACGGCCTCGTTTGAATCTAAACATCTAGATAGGACATTGTGATACCCACGACGATATAGGGTGTTGGCTACAAGAGTGTAGCGGGAAGCTCTGTGAATAAGGTTTTGGCGTTGGTTATTGGTGAGATGGGGAGATATGATACCATTTTTTAGATATGCATGGATGTCGTGGTACCATGGGGATTGGGGACCAACCAAGACACATACCATTTCTGCATCAGCGTTCTCATAAGCTGGCGTATGTAGCTGCTCGACTAGGAATTCATATTGTGATGCATCGCGTGGGATTTCTAACAAGGATCCAATGGTTGCCATTGCGTCCGCTGCTTTGTTCTGAAGTCTTGGGATCTGTGTGAACTGTAGATGTAGGAAATGCTCTTGCAGTTTGTCCACCAGCTCTTTGTAAGGTAGCAACTTGTCATCCTTTGTTTGATATTCATCTAGGACTTGTTTGATAATCAGCTGTGAATCTCCAAATACTTGTAATTCTATGATATTCCACTGAATGGCTATTCTGAGACCTAAGATGAGTGCCTCATATTCTGTAATGTTGTTGGTACATGGGAATCCCAATTTGAATGATTTTGGGATGTAGTCACCTTGAGGTGTGACGAATAGGATTCCTGCCCCTGATCCATGTGATGTGTAGGAGCCATCAAAGTATAGTTTCCATATGGGCTGCTCTTCAATCATGCATAAGTGTTCATCAGGGAATTCCATGATTAGTGGATAGGCATCCACCAGTGGTGCTTCTGCTAGTTGATCGGCAATGACTTGCCCTTTGATTGCTTTGCGATCAATATACTGGATGTCAAACTCACTGAGTATCATGACCCATTTTGCCATACGGCCTGTGAGAGTTGTCTTTGATAGTAGATATTTGAGGGGGTCCACCTTTGAAATGAGCTTGATTGTGTGACTGAGCATGTAATGTCTAAGCTTTTGAGTGGTAAAGACCACTGCAAGGCATGCTTTTTCCATAGGTGAATAATTAAGCTCATATCCGACAAGAGTGCGACTGATGTAATAGATGGCTCTCTCCTTGTTGTCATCATCATGCTGAGCTAAGAGTGCCCCCAGTGCTGTAGTGGTTGCCGAGATGTAGAGTTTCAGAGGGTGTCCTGGAATTGGTGGTACTAGGATTGGAGAATTGGCAAGATACTCCTTGATCTTATCAAAGCTTCTTTGACATATGGGATCCCATTTGAAGCTTGTGTCTTTGCATAGGAGATGCGTAAAAGGTTGGCACTTGTCTGCTAACTGAGAAATGAACCGACGCACTGATTGAAGCTTTCCTTGTAGGCTTCTAAGCTGTTTGAGTGTTCTTGGTGGAGGCATCTCTGTTATTGCTTTGACCTTCTTGGGGTCTATCTCTATGCCTCGTCGCGATACTATGAAACCTAGGAGCTTTCCAGATGTAACACCAAAGACACATTTCTTTGGATTAAGCTTTAAGCCATAATGATTCAGACGATCAAACACACGCTCTAAGATGTTGAGGTGTTCATCCCTTGTTTTGGATTTTGCAAGGATATCATCCACATAGTCTTCAAGGATCTTGTGGATCATGTCATGGAAGATCGCTGTCATTGCTCGCTGATATGTTGCTCCTGCATTCTTTAGCCCAAAGGGCATCATATTGTAGCAGAAGGTACCCCATGGGGTTGTGAATGCTGTTTTATGTTGATCTGCTTCTGCTATATGAATCTGGTTGTAACCGGAAAAGCCATCCATGAGTGATAGCATTTCGTGACCCGCTGTGAGGTCTACAAGCATGTCTATGTTTGGCAATGGGAAATCATCCTTAGGGCATGCCTTGTTCAAGTCCCTGAAATCAGTACAGATTCTGATGTCACCAGAAGGCTTTGTGACTGGCACCATGTTAGAGATCCATTCTGAGTAGTCAATTGCTCTGATGATTTTTTCTTGAAGGAGCTTCTCAAGCTCTGCTTTAACTAGTAATGCTACCTTTGGATGCATTTTCCTTAGCTTCTGCTTCACTGGCTTAACGTTTGGATCTACTGATAGATGATGAACAACAAGGTTTGGATCAAGCCCAGGCATGTGGGCGTATGACCATGCAAAGTTGATAACTGATTCCTTGAGCAAGGTGCTGAGAGCCATTTCTTCTCCTTCTGTTAGGTTGACTGCAATGTAGGTGATCCTTGGACATTCTTCTGTTCCCAAGTTGATTGGCTTGGTCTCTTCTATGATGATTGGAGATTGCTCTGGTCTATAATCTTGGATAGGGGGAAGAGGCAAGGCTTCATCTTCTAGCGCTTGAATTGCCAAGTTTTCACTAGAAGATACGCCCTTTATTTTTACTATTTTGGAGTCAGAATGTGCCCCATAAGGGTTTTCACATAAAGAATCATGATGTTCTTTTGCTTTATCATTTTTGCGACTAAAGCTTGCCTCTTCCCCAAAATATCCTTCTGGGTGAAGCTGATAGACAGAGGTTGATGTTGGATCTTGATTGCTTGCTGGACCTGATGCCCCCATGAATTCTAGGAGTGCTTGTGCGCTTTGGAACTCATCGATGTGTGCAATGCTTGGTTGGTCCCAATCTATGAGGTCAGGGTTTGTGAGGGGAAGATCTATGAGGTTAATGGAGAGTTGTTGGAGAACAGAAGTCCCCAGGAGGGTGTCGTCGGCAAAGATATCATCGTAGGATCGGATGTCTTTCTCTTCGGGGATGTCTTCAATTTCCATGAGGTCATCCCGGCTATTCGAAAAGTTCACGTTGGTCATGTTAGTACCCGCAGTTGTGGTATTGGGCTCTTGTTCAAGCAGGCGAGGGGTATTAAAGCCAAGTCCTTGTTGTTCTGGGTTCTGGGATGGTATGATAGGAAACAAATTTCCATCCTCTTGTGGTCCTAGACCACCACCTTGATAGTTATAGTGTTCTGTGGCATTTTTGTAGGGGATTGGATATTTCTCTTTGAAGTACTCAAGAAGTTGTGTGTCACGTGATGGGGGATCTTTGTATAACCATTTGTTAATATCTGGATCCATTTCTTTGCTGTTGATGATACCATGAGACTCAAAAGTCATGTTTCCGATTTGCTTGAGCTTATAATGTTCTTCAATAGGCTTGTTTTGACAACTTGGGTGCCCTTGAGTATGTGGATCACGTGGAAGAGCTCCTACAGCAAATGCATCACTGAGGCTATATTCGCCACAACCCTGGTTGTTGATCTTGATGGATGATAAGGTGGAAGAGAGGATGGTCTCTGGATCGCGATGGGATCGGGATGAGCTAGCAATAGAAGTACCAATATCGGTTCCAGGACAATGAGTAGAATGAGGGAAAGATGTTTCCATCGCAAGGCAGTATGCGAAGGGGTTAGGGTCAGCGTGGATGGTAACCTCAGTGCCTTGATGTGGAAACTTGATGCACTGATGGTAAGTAGATGGTACGGCCTTAATGGAATGGATCCATGGATGACCGAGGAGGATATTGAACGGTAGGTCAAGATCAACAACGTGGCAGAGAGTATCTTGCGTTGCTGGGCCTAGCTGGATAGGCAAAGTCATAGTACCTTCAGAGGTACGCTCCAAGTTATCATATGCTTTAATAGTGATCATCTCATGTTGTATGTCAGCCTCCGTGAACCCGATCTTCTTGATGAATTTTAATGTGCACAAGTTGAGGGCTGAGCCATTATCCACCAGAACTCGTTTGATGGTGAAATCTCTGACCATGACGGCAATGCGGAGAGGAAGAATATGGTCAGGAGCGACATCTGGTATATCAGATTCTTTGAAGGATAAGGCACATGCTGCTGATAGGTGTCCCACAAGAGTTTCAAACTGAGTTGTGTTAATATTCGTGGGGACATGGCCTTCTTTTAGAGCTTTGTCCAGGATCTCCTGATGGATGGGTGATGTGCGGAGCAAATCCAAGATAGATATTTGGGCTGGCATGTTCCCAAGATGCTCTATGATATTGTATTGTGCACTTGGTGCATTATGCTGTGTTGCACGTGCATTTGATGCTAACCTAGTGTTAGACTGTGTTGTGGATGCAGTAGATGTTGGCCTTGGAGGAGCAGCTGACCTTGGAGGAGCACCGGCAACAGTTATCCTACCACTGCGGGTAGTTGCAGCACATTGTCGATCCGGCCCTTTGACGTGGATGGTATTGATGGTGGGCTCATCTTGGATGGGCTCAACTTGAGTTATGCATCCGACATACTTGTCATAGTTGATGTAGGCCGCTGTGTGATCTTCTTGCTTGCCTTTGCCACGATTTTGGGGCTGATTGGCGTTAGCTTGATTCTTCCCGGTATCGTGTTGAGGGAACACATTTTGATATATTTGCAAACCGGCGTTAGGTGAAGCTTGAGCTGGTGCATCGACCTGGATCTCCTTGCAATCAATGAGATCCTGGATGTAGTTCTTAAGCCGCATACACTTCAATGTTGTGTGCCCCTTCACACGATGGTAATCACAGTATTCATGTTCTTTATACCAATTAGACTTTGGTGCGTTGTCATCCTTCTGTGGGATGGGCGGATATGTGATCATATTTGCCTTGGCTAGCCGATAAAAGATCTGATCCAGAGGCTCACCCAAAGGTGTGAAAGTCCTCTTTGGATTGTTCTGATTGTTGGGTTTGTTCTGCCTTGGGGCAACGTTAACTGCGTTAACAGGATTGCCTTGACGTGCTGGCTGTTGCTGTTGGTATTGCTGCTGATACTGTTGCACGGGTGGTTGATGAGCTTGAGGAGGCTGCTGATAAATAGGTACTTGATATGCGGGAGCTGGGGGTTGCTGATAGATGGGCGCTTGTGGCGGTTGGTATGTTTGAGCTGGTGTAGGACTAGCCACAATGAATTGTACATTTTTAGTGTCAGTGGCTCCATCTGTAACAACATTCTTGTTACGATTCCAGTAACGGGATTTATCATTGTTGGGTTTGTTCTTGGAATCATCCTTGAAGTGACGAATAGTGCCTTCGTCTAGGAGAGCTTTCTCGATGCCTATGCCTTTGCTCTTGATGTCTTGATATGTCTGGAGACAGTTCATTCGTATGTGATGGGATAGCTTTGGATGCAGGTTATCAATGAAGATCTTTATTAGATGCTTCTCTAGCGGCTGATATGATAACCTAGTTGTAAGATTCTGCCATCTTTGCAAGTATTCTGCAAGGCTTTCTCCGTCTTTCTGCTTTGAGTTGCATAGGTCTAGCAAGGACAACTCATTCTCCACATTATGGGCATAGTGTGTGATGAACTTCTCAGAGAGTTCAGCAAAGGTTTTTATTGTCCCATGTGGTATTTTGTAAAACCACTCAACAGCAGTTCCTCTCAAGCTTTTGGGAAACAGGCGCAGGAGATAGTTATCACTGTAAGCTACTTCTTGGCACGCCATGTAGAACTCTTTGATATGGTTTACTGGATCTCCTTTCCCCCGATACTTGTCGAACTTGGGCATCTCAAAATGCTTGGGGAAAGGGATAGTTGCTATGGACCGATCGAAGGGATATGAGCACACCTCTTCGAACTTGTATGTTTTATTCTCTGTTCCACTTTGTAGCTCCTTTAGAGCATTTTTCATTGCTTCCCACTCAGCATTGAGTGGCGAGGGAACTGGGACTTCTGCTTGTGATGGAAGCTGTGGAACTGGATATAGCGCTTGCTGTGGATAAATGGGTTGGAACTGATTCTGGGGCAATGGTTGCTGGGGATATTGCTGGTGTGGCATAGGGGGATATTGTGGTAAATGATATGAAACCGCTTGATGTTGTTGGGCTACTTGCTGTTGTTGAACTGGCGGTTGTTGTGGGACTACTTGCTGATATTAGACATTTGGAACTTCCTGTTGTAACTGATGGGTGGGAACTTGTTGTTGCTGGGGGATGATAGGGATTTGTTGCTGAGGTTGATAGCAAGAGACTTGCTGTTGTTGAGGAATGATGGGTGTTTGCTGAAAGGGGACATGTGGTTGCTGTGGGGGAGGCTGTTGGAATGATGCTGCTTGCGGGTATGATGGTGGTAGTTGCTGAGGTTGGCTTTGGGTTTGGCTGATATAAGCTGGGTGCATGCCTGCGTTACTTAGAGGTGGAACAGATGTGGGGAAGCTAGAAGCAAAGGGTGATGGGGTAAGATAGCTGGGGAAAGTTGGCTGTTGAGGTGGTGGAACTTGCTGGAAGGTATTTTGGATTTGGGATGAATAGCTTGAAGCCGGCGGTGCTTGGGGTAGTTGCTGCTGTGCTGCTTGGGTGAAGGCGGTTTGTTGACTTGCAACCATAGATGTAGGGGATTGAGATGGGATCCCCCATGCCTTCATTTCTTCTTGCGTAAGGCCCCATTGAGAGCTTGTGTTAGGGTGCACTGCAGTGGATGATGGAATGGTAGGAGCAACAGGAGCTTGGGACACGAATGATGGTTGAGAGAGAGGAGCTTGTTGAGGTTGTGGTTGAGCGGATGCTTGTGAGGAGGAAAATGAAGGAAACACCCAAGAGAAAGATGAGGTTGGAATGGGGAGCGATTGCGCTAACCCCAAAGAAGAAGGTACGGGTGCTTGGGGGGTGAAGGGTGACGGTGCTCCTTTGATGGTGAAAGGCATTGCTTGACTTGTGAATGGTGGTGGTGTAAAAGCTTGTGTGAGAGGTGGAAGCTGACTTTGGGTTTGGATTTGGGCTTGGGCAGCCATAGCAGATGATGAAGCAAAAGGGGTATGAGATGGAGCGGATGGTGCTGCAGCTTGTGTTGCGGGACTGGCGAGGCTTCCTTGCAAGAAAAGGGGAGTGGTGGAAAGCTCTTGGGGTGTTTGCATGATAGGATCAGGAAATGATTGGACAAACGGAGAATACGCTTGTGCTGGAACTTGGATAGTTTTTATGGGGATGCGTGGATAGAGAGATGGTGGGATGGAGGTATTTTCTGGTAGGTAGTGAACAAACGTGCTTTGCTGATGTTGTGCTACAAGGGCATTGGTTGCTGATGGACTTTCTGGAGGATTTACAAATGCTTGGTTTGCCAAGGGGGATGAAGGGATGTTTGGATCTTCACATGGGTTACTGGCTTGGATGTGGGGATTATAGGTCCTCATGGCGTTGGTGAAAAGTTTGGGATCGGATGAGGTTGTTGGTGGATAAGGATTCATGCTTCTTCTTTTTCGAGATCTGGTCTCAACAGGCATGGAGATGCAAGTGCTAAATGGATGCAAGATGTTTGGCTAAAAGATGTTGATGGATGCAAAGTTGATGAACTTCTAAAGATGATGACTTTCTAGAATGCAATGCAAGGATGGATGAACTGCTCGGATTTGGATCAAGGATGGTGGAAGATTGGTGGGAGATGGTGGCAAATTGGTAAAAAAGCTTGGTGATGATGGAGGATTGGTGGGATGCTCTGATTTGGGTCAAGATTAGGTGGAGGAAAGATAGGTTACTGGTGGAGAGCTGGTGAAAGATTACTGAGTGGTCAACAAATGAGCTGCTATTTTTTCCAAATGGAGGATCAGAGATATAATGGGGTCAACCTAAGATAGACTGATGATCTTCGGTCAACAAGTTTCTTATCAATACACTCCAATCTCTTGCTCGAGATGATGGCTATGCAAGGACAAGGTTTGATTTCTTTATGACAACACGTTGTGTCAAAAAGAGGATGATGGTCTCTGATCTTGGATATGGGATAGGAACAACTCAAAAGGGTAAACACTAAGTGTTGGTGGATCTCTGGATTTGGAACAAAGGATGATGGATCTGCCGGAAAGATATGGAAAGCTGATGGGGGGATGCTGGTGGAAAAGGTATTGAAGGGTGAAGGGACAATGCTCTATCTAAAGGGATAATGCAAATGACAAGGATTGTTTCTAGAATGCTGGTAGGAAGATGAATGCAACTTTTATGATGTTCTTGAGATGCAACTAGAGTTTTGATGCTGATGCAAAGGGTGAAACTAGGATGAAACTAAGATGCAAGGTTGTTTGAGACAAGATTTCAAGATCTGAAGATGGAACAAGACATGAACAAGGAATTGGTTAATCTTCTGGCTCAAGGTTGACAAAGTGATGGTTAACTCAGAAACGGAAGGTGAATTGTTTGATGCGAGCGTTATGGGAAATGTTCTCAAATCTGGCTTGGGACTTCTCCTCTGCTTGGGTTGCTTGGATAGTGGATTGATAGGTCTTGAGTTTCTTCTTGGTAACTTTTCGCTCTTGATAGGCTTGGGATTTGGGCAACTTCGCTTTAGGATGTTTGCTCTTGCTGGGCATCACTTTGGAAAAGAGGCTTCTGATTTTGAGGCAAAGGTTTCCAATGGCAAAAGTTAAAGTCAAAGCAATCTCCACAAGGGACAAAGCAACCCTGCGGGATACAAACAAAGACAACTGACTCTGACAAAGCTTTGAAAGTGTATGTTTCAACAAGTGTTTTCACGGAGTCTTTGACTGTCAAGCACTTCAAACAGATCTACCTAAAGAAGGTGAGTATCAAAATCGCTTGCCCACAGCTTGGTATCCCCTAGAAGGGAATACAAATGGTGAGTAATCTTGAGGCGACCCGGTAAACCCCTTGGAATCGGTCATTGCACAAGGATTTTGATACTTTCGGATGTAGATAGGGTAGCCTCTATTTTATCAGGTTTTTAATAGTTCCGTGGAGTCTCCATACCCGATTTTGCTGATCATTCGTGACTCACCTAAGAGCCTTGCCAATTATGCTGGGGGAGAGGAATGTTTACCATCCCCAGTCACGTGTTTGGCACGAACGCCCGGCGATTAGGAGATGTAAGTGATTATTTTGTTCTTCACTTGTTTGTATACCGGTCGGAGGGGCTACCGGTTTGAGGTCGTTCTCCAAAGAGGAAGTGCTTCTCCCTGGACAAGCCTCGCTAAAAGTAGAAGAAGTGGACTTGTTCGAGTCCAAGTGTTCTACGTTGCTTAAGTTTAATAGGATTTTGCAAAAAGTAAAACTCCTAAATGCACATCAAGCAGTTGTTCATTTTTCCAAATTTGATTAAGTGTGTTTGAACCTTTGAAATTGAAGACACAAGTGTTTAAGATTTTGAATTTTTCTTTCTCCAAAAAGTAAATCGAGCGTTTGCAAGTTTTTTGACTTGGGCATTCAAGATTGAGTGTGCGTGTTGATTAAGAACTTTTAAAAAAGCTTTATTTTGATCTTTAAGGCATTCAAGATTGTGTTTTCTTTTCAAGTGGAAAGTGATGCTTTAGGACCTAAGTTCTTCCTTTTAGCTTCATTCAAGATTTTGTTTTGACTCGTTTGAATGCAGATTTGATGTTCTTTTTATGCCCAAAAAGATATGATCATTCCTACTTTGCATGAATGCATTGTTAAAAATCCTTGATGTTGCAAGGATGCAAATGCCTTGATTAATTTTTTTGTTTTGTTTGTTAGAACAAATTTTGCAAATTTTAGTCCTTAATGCATTCAAGAATGATTTCGGGGTTCATTTTAAGCACTAAAATAAGGTGTGTCTGATTTTGCTTCCTTATGGATTTTATTATTATTTTTGAAAAAAAAATGGCCATGACCTCCTTGCTAGAAGAAGAAGAAGAAGGAGACGGAATAGAAGAAGAATATAGACAAGAAGAGGAAGAAGAATATAGACAAGAAGAAGAAGAAGAAGGGATCGAAGTGCTCCGTCCACCTATAAGCTTGAAAAATCTGAAAATGGTCTAAAACCCATCAGAATGTTTGCAAAGAACCCGTGAAGTGGGTCCCACTGGGCGTGCCAGAATGTAGACTATGATTTTGAACCTGTTACCTGTCTTGAAAGGCTGAAACATTCAAACATTAGACTAATCTAACATATTCATGAACTAAAAAAATAGCATAAGACATGAAAACAAAACCAAAGCCACCTCAAGATTGTTGCTAAAAAAACAAGTGCTATAGAGCAAATGTTTGATTCGCTTCAATTAGAGGGATGTGGGTGTGCTCTCTAAGCACTTGGAGCATATTCTAATGCATACTAAGATTGATTTTAGACCAAATATAGGTGTGATATGATGCTATATGCTATGCAAAACAATAAAAGAAACTATGTTAATCCATTATTGCTAAGCTATGATGTTCTTTAAGAAAGCTTGAAGATGATAAAAAGAAACTAACAATTAGTATTGCTTATGCTAAGTCTAGAGCTAAATGGACATGATAACAATGCATAAAATGAAAGGTGAATGGATATTTTGCTCTTGGAAATGAGGACTATTTATAGACTTTTGGGAGGATGAATGAGTGGCTAGGATCAAAATCCTTAAGAGAGGCCAAGATTCATTCAAAGGGGAGCACATGGATTGTGCTAGTTCAAGGCCACCTCCTTGTGACAAGTGTCACAAGGGCATTGGGTTGAAAGATGGGAGGAATGTGCACAATTTGAGAAATGTGTCTAAGGTCAAAGGGTGTAAGAAAGGGGTGAGGGGCTTCTTAAATGCATCATAAATGCATGTAAGAGGGATAAGGAAGCTTTAAATGCACTTAATGCATGTAAGAGAAGCCTCTAGAAGTTTGTTGACTTTGGGTCAAGCTTAGGAGTTGGCTAACCTTGTTTAGGGAATGTGACAAGGTTAGGGGGAGGATTAGGATTAGGATTAGGGGATTTTAGGATTAGGATGGGTGAAGAGGTTGGGTTGAGAAGATTCTAGAAGAGTCTAGAATTCTCCTTGGTTTTATGGAATAAAAGTTTATTCATTCCAAAAGCTTAAGTTTTGGGAATATTTATTGAAATATTTTCAATAAATATGAAAATTAAATATTTAATCTTAATTAAATATTTTGAGTTGAGATTAGGGTTAGAAAAGGTGGGATTAGCCTTTTAATCGAAATTAAGAAGGGATTAGAAGATTTTGGAAGAGGTTAGTGGTCTTAAGAAAATTGGCCAAGTTTTGGTCAAAAAATAAATTAATTATTTTTTGGGAGATTTTTGGTCAATTTATTAATTAAAATAATTAATAAATAGGGGATTAATGTTTAAATAAGATTTAAACATTTTTGGGAGGGATTTCTTAATTAAATATTTTTAATTAAGATAAAGGGATTTAATGACATAAAAATAAATTAATTAATTGAATAATTAATTAATTAATAAATGATGATGTCATCAGGGATTTTTCAGAAAATAAAAATAATTTATTTTCTAAAGGATTTTTAGGTGTCTACAGTTACATGGAAGGGCATGGTAACGAAAGTGAAGCAAACCTACCTTCCGAATGATTATGAAGTTCAACTACATAGGAGGAGACACAATCTTAGACAAAAATATCTAGATGTCCAAGCATACACCGAGGAGTTTCAAAAGTTGTGTTTAAGATCAAAGGTGGTTGAAGATGAAAGCATCAAGCTTGCTAGGTACTTGAATGGGCTCAAATGGTCTATTCAAGAGGAAATGAGTCTTGTGAACTTCAAAACCATTCACCAATGTTATCAAATGGCCTTGAAGATAGAAGAGAAAAGTAAGAGAAAACAAGAGAAAACCTCCAAAGGTAGAGGTAAAGGCAAGGATAGTAGAGGACAAAGAGTTGGATATTGTGGAAGAAGTTTTGAATCAAGGGCTCAAGGAGAAATCAAATTCAGTGAGCAGCAAGAAGGAAGATCTAGTAGAGGTGGTAGGGGAAGGAGTTCTAACTCTAGCTTTAGAGGAAGAAGTAGTGGAGAAAGAGGATGCAAAGGTGAAGACAGTAGGTCAAAGATAGTAGGTCCTAATGTGCTCATGGTTGGTGAAAAAGAGTTCTTAGAAGCCATGGAAGAGAGTGAAGGATTTGGCTTTGCATTAGTGCTGAGACCAAAGGAGGTAGATGAAGGAAGGTGACTAAGAAGACAGAGTTACCCAAGGAGTTACAAAGCATGTTTTAGACTTATCAAGGTATAGTAAGTGATGGACAACCATCAACCTTGCCCCCTAAAAGAGGCATAAGTCATAGGATGGAATTTATCCCAGGAGCTACCCTTCCCAAAAAAGCAGCCTACAAGATGACCCCTCAACAAAATGAGGAAATTGCTAGACAAATACAAGAACTCCTAAACCAAGGTCTCATTAGAAAGAGCATTAGTCCATGTGTTGTACCCATTGTCCTTGCACCTAAGAAAGGATGAACTTGGAGACTTTGTACTGAGTCAAGGGAAATTAATAGGATAACCATAAGGTATAGGTTCCCTATCCCTAGGATTGAAGACCTTATGGATTGTCTAGGTGGAGCTAAGTACTATAGTAAGATAGACTTGAAGAGTGGCTATCACCAAATAAGAATTCATGAAGGAGATGAGTGGAAAATAGCCTTCAAAACCAATGAAGGTTTGTATGAATGGCTTGTTATGCCATTTGGACTATCTAATGCCCCCTCCACATTTGTCAGGCTCATGAATGAAGTCTTCAAAGACTACATTGGAAATTTTATAGTAGTATATCTAGATGATATACTGATTTATAGCAAAACAAGAGGTGAGCACCTAGAACACCTTGAGATGGTTTTCAAGAAGCTGCATGATGAGAAGTTGATGATCAACTTGGAGAAGTGTGAGTCCATCAAAACAAAGCTAGTGTACCTTGGATTTGTGCTATCACATGGAAATCTGAAAATGGATGTTAGTAAAGTGGAAGCCATCATAAATTGGCCTACTCCAAGGACAAAAACTAAGGTAAGAAGTTTTCATGGCCTTGCTCAATATTATAGGAAATTCATAAGGCAATTTAGTGTTGTTTGTGCTCCTATGTTGGATACTATTAAAGGAGGTATGAAGACTAAGTTTGTATGGAATGAGAAAGCTAACAAGAGCTTTGAGTTGTTGAAGGAAAAGATAGCTACCCAACCTATTTTAGTCTTGCCAATCTTTGAGAATCTTTTCACCATTGAGTGTGATGATAGTAATGTGGTTATAGGAGTTGTTCTAAGCCAAGAAGGTAGATTGGTGAATTTTCATTCAGAGACACTAAGTGAAGCCAAGAAGAAGTACTCTTCTTATGACCTTGAAATGTATGCATTGGCTCAGGATTTAAGAAAATGGAGGCACCACTTGCTTCCCAAGGAATTCATAGTGTATTCAGACAACCAAGCACTTAGTTCACTAAATTCACAAGAGAAGTTGAGTCACAAGCACATGAAGTGGGTTGAGTACCTACAAGATTATACTTTTAATATCAAGCACAAGAAAGGAGTACTCGATAAAGTGGCAGATGCATTGTCTAGAAGAGCTCTCACTATCCAAGAGATTCAGTTGAAGAGCATGGGGATAGATCACTTCAAGGATCTATATGCTGATGATGAAGACTTTGCAGACATTTATAAGGTATGTGCTGAATACAAGAATCATTTTCATAGTAAGTATGTTGAATATACTTTACAAAGAAATATTTAGTTTAAGGGGAATCAATTATGTGTCCCTAGAGGCTCTATTAGAGAGAATTTCATTCAAGAAAAGCATAATGGTGCTTTGAGCACGGTCACTTTGGGATCACTAAGACTCAAGAGCTTGTTCAAAGGTTCTATTATTGGCCAAGGATGACTCTTGATGTTAGGAGGTATGTATAAAGTTGTATAGTGTGTCAAAATGCCAAGGGAACTTCTTCAAATGAAGGCCTCTATCAACCACTACCTATTCCTACTAGGCCATGGGAATGCTTGAGTATGGATTTTGTAGTTGGGTTACCCAAGACAGGATAAGGTATGGATAGTGTTTCTGTAGTTGTGGATAGATTCAACAAGATGGCTCACTTTGTGCCATGTAAAACAACTAATGATGCTAGTCAAATAGCCTCTCTCTTCTTCAAAGAGATACTAAGAATCCATGGGTTACCTATCAGCATTGTGTCAGATAGAGACACCAAATTCATGAGTCACTTTTGGAAGACTTTTTGGAAAAGATTGGGCACTAATTTATCTTTTGGATCAGCCTACCATACCCAAACTAATGGTCAGACCGAGGTTGTCAATAGAAGCCTTGGAAATCTACTTAGGTGCTTGACCAAGGAGTATGGTCAACAATGAGATCAATTGATTGGGAAAGCTGAATATGCCTACAGTGACACTATAAATAGATCAACAAGGAAGAGTCCCTTTGAAATAGTTTATGGTTTACATCCTAGAGGAGTCTATGAGCTAAGAGACTTGAAGGATGGAGTGAAGGGAAGTGGATATGCTGATGAGTTTGCTTATGCAATGCAGGAGATCCATGATACAGTCAGGAAGACTTTGATAGAGAACACCCTTAAGCATAAGACCAAGGTGGATGAGGGTAGAAGAGAAGTTCAATTCAATGTAGGAGACTTAGTGTTGGTGCATCTAAACAAGTCTAGACTTCAAAAGGGAGTCCCTCACAAGTTGGAGATGAGAAGGATAGGTCCCTGTCCTATCTTGGCAAAGTATGGTAATAATGATTTTAGAGTGGAGCTACCAGAAGATAGTGGACTATCCCATGTCATCAACATTGCAGAATTGGTTCATCACAAAGGACCACAACTAGACATGGATCAGAGTCTCAGTGAAGTAATCCAAGATGTGGAAAAGCTTCAACTACCTGTTGCAACAGTCAAGAAGGCTGACACTATATTGGATACACGGGTCTACAAAAAGACTACAACCAAGGAGTACAAAGAACACTTGATCAAGTGGCATGGTCAACCAGATGTTAATGTAATCATGGATCAAGGAAGCTGAATTCAAGAACATGAGAATTGATCCAAGCTTACACACTCCAAGGGTAGATTGAAATCTTTTGTTTTGGGGAGGATGGTGCAGGAGCACACCTAGGCTAACCTCCATAGGTTGATATTTTGGCTTGTATCTAACATTAGCCAAGTCAGATTGGTAGAGTGAGTTAGTGTGAGTTTTTTTTAGACCTTAGGAGGTCATTGCATTGTGGACTAGGTGAGTTAGTCATTAGGACTAAGGTCACCAAAATAGTCATTGTTAGTAGTTTTTAAATTTCTTAGGCTTAGATGTTTAATGGTTGGATTAGAGTCTTAAATATGTTCTAAACACATGAATGATGTTAGGAAGATTCCATGAGGCCATTAATGATGTTGGTTCCTTGGAATATAGAGTTTAGAGGTCCTAAGAAATAGGATGGTGGTTTAATGGAAAAGTTGACAAATGTTGTTACAAAGTTGTCATGACAACATTTACAATAATGGCAAATGTTGCATGCAACTCAGTTACATAGGATCCCCTAGAAGATAGGAAGTGGGAGATCGACCAAATAGCCCTAAAAAAAATGGGAAATGGCATCTAATGTAAAGGGAGGCTCAAATATCAAGATCATTGATCATTTGTAACAAGTTTGAGTAATGAAAGATAGCTCTACAACTCTATTTTGAGAAGAACCCAAGCATTTCAATGTGACAATGACACTATATGGATTAAAGCATTGAAGTTAGAATTGGATTTGGATAGTATAGGATGTTTTAAGACTTTTTCATTTAGTGGGATAGTTGTTTTGAGTTAGTCTAGTAGTTGTGAGAAAATAAATTAGATGTAGATGGTGTGTTGTTCCTTGTTAGACTATTTTTGGTTTCATGGCTCCCACTTGAGATTCAAACATTGAAATTTAAAGAAAGTGGATGAATCTTAGAGTGGAGCCATTGTACATAATGTATATATAGGGAGGAGTCTGGAGAAGACATTTTTCTATTTTAAATGCCAAGCCCTAGGTGAGCTAGGAGAGTTTGGTTAGAGGCTTGACAATGAAGAATCTAGTGATTGAATTCAAGGGAGAGAAGCACTATACAAAAAAAGTATAGTTCTACATAGGATTTAGTCATATCCTAACATGTTAGGAGGATTGAGGCCATTTCAACCCATTAGACTAAGTTTTGAGTGAGAAATCAATGAGTACCTAGTAATTAGGCATTTTAGCCCAATTAGTCCTAGTTTGTAGGAACCCTGTGTACGGAGGGCTAGGGAGTCTAAAAATTTTAGAATCTTTCATAAAACCCAAAAGGGTATCCAAATGTGGAATTAGATTTTCAACTTGTTTGGAAATTTTTTGCAACAATTGGCAAAAGGTCTCTGCAAAAGGCTACAAGGAAATAGGTCTAATTAGGCCTCCTTAAGGTGCAACCTTGAACCCGATAAGGAAATGCTTGAAGATCCTTTCAAATGGATTCAAATGGGAACAAATGGAATTTTTTCATGATGATAGACACCCCTGCAATGAAAGTTGAAGTTTGTGAAGAGATGGGACTTAAATCCTTCTAAGTGTAGGAGAGGAAGTGAAGTATCCACATGGTGTTAGTCCTTCAAGGTGAAACACAAGTTGATAGGCTCTTGGAGAGGAGCTTGGGAAGGCCTTAGTTAATCATCTAAGCCTTTGGAAGATCCTAGAGAAGATTAGGATCCTAGTAGAGAAAAGCTAGGTCTCTTGGTAGAAGTGCAAGCAAGCCTTGGACCACTCACATCAATCTTGGTCACAAGAAGTATAACACCAAAAATTAATCATCAAACTAATTAATATATATATTTTATTTTTATATTTTTAATAAAAAATTTAACAATACTTTTAATATAATAAATTTTTCAAATAAATAAATATTCATTTTTTAAAATAATAAGTATTTAAATAATATTAAAATATTGACATATATTTCAATAATATTTTGTGAGAAAATTAAAATATTCACATATATGAATATCTACAATTAATCATTTCAAAGTTTCATTACATTATTTACAGTGTTGTTTAAGAATTGCATTGTACCCTTATATGGAATATAAACCATTACATCATTTCTAAATATTGTTAATTTTCTTGCACTCTTTATATTTTTATACAATGATCCAGTTGGGCCCAAGGTTCATAGATGACAGAATATTTATATATTTTCCATTTTTTATTAAAATGAAACTATTACAATTAAGATGTAATGTGTTTTTAAATGTAATTAATACATTAGAAATAACTGACTAATTACTGCCATTCTGATGGTTGTTGACTGAACAGACATCGAAAGATTAAACTAATTTATAAAATAAAAGACATAATATAAGAAAAAGAGGGACACATGAAAGAAAATTATTGACAAAATCTCAATTAAGAAATTACGAATCATAGATAATTTATGAAAGGCATAACAATTATAATATTTAAGGTTACTAATAAGTTTACGTTTGGTATAAAGTTACGAATAATTAAATTTTTTATTTTTTCATAATTTTATTACATATCTATCTAAATGTTGGATAGCAATAAAGACAGAAATATGTATTTCTTATCATTTTTGTTTTATATTTCATATTAGTTTGAATCTTGGTCACAAGAAGTATAACACCAAAAATTAACCATCAAACTAATTAATATATATTTCTTATTTTTATATTTTTAATAAAAAAATTAATACTTCTTTTAATATACTTACTTTTTCAAATAAATAAATATTTATTGTTTAAATAATAAGTATTTAAATAATATTAAAATATTCACATATATTTCAATAATATTTATGAGAAAATTAAAATATTCACATATGGCTATTCTCCATACCAAACATTTCCAATAATTCCTTAAGATACCTAGCTTCAGAAATGAAAATACCATCATCATATTGAGCTATTTGCAAACCAAGAAAGAACTTCATTTCACCTATCATAGACATCAAAATTCACTCTTCATTTCTTCTGCAAACTTGTTACTCATCTTATCATTACCACGAAAAATAATGTCATCAACAAAAACTTCAACAATAAGAACTCCATGAGAATTAACTCTCAAGTGCATATTACTATCTACATTACCTTTCTTGAAACCAAGCTACACGAAGTAGTTATCACTTGTATACCAGGCTCTAGGGACGTGTTTTAGTCCGTACAAAGATTTTTTTAATCTACACACCTTGTTCTCTGTCAAATGAAATCCTTTAGGCTGCTCAATGTATACCTCTTCCTCTATATCTCCATTCAGAAATGCCAACTTGACATCCATCTGATACACTTCGAAATTCTTTCAGGCTACATAAGCAAAAAATAATGTCATTAACATCCATCAAATTCCCTAATGTTAAGGAGGGACTTAGGTTTTTTTTTCATAAAAAATATCTTTAACAATGCCACTTGCTAAATGGCCCAACAATAGACCTCATGTGCCTACTGTGAAAAAATAGACCACCGCACACATTTCCCACCAACATGCTTTATTGATTTTTATTTGGTTATTAAATACCCAAACTATGGTTCTTTTACTCCAATTGAATATGGTATCATTTGAAAAGGTTCTTCCATGTTAGAGGTGGGGAATCCATCTCTCTCAACATGTGAAAGACATCCTCTAAATCTTCATTTAGAAATGTTGACTTAAAATCCATCTGATGCACATTAAAATTCTTGCAGGCTACATAAGAAAGAAATAATCTAGCCATTTTTATCCTCGCAATAGGTACAAATGTCTCTTAAAAGTCAATACCCTCTATCCATGAATAGCCCTTACATACCAATCTAGCCTTATTTATGACCACTACACAATCTTCATTCAGTTTGTTCCTAAATACCCACTTCTAAGTTCCTATCACATTTTTGTTCACAGGCCTAGGAACTAGTTCCCATGTCTTGTTCTTCTCAATATTATCCAACTCTTCCTGCATAGCCTTAGCCCAATGTTCATCTTGAAGAGCTTCATTAGTAGTAGTAGGTTCAACTAGTGAAATCAAGAAAATCTCTTCTCTTGCTTTATATCTAGTTAGCATACCTCTATTCTTGTCACCAATAATTTTTTTGTCTGGGTGAGCCTTTTTCAGGTACTTGAGTATATTTAAATTAGGTTCTTCAACTTGTGCTTCCTCTTCAACTTCGAGTGTCTCTACCTATTCTTCATCATTCTCTTCCTCTATAAAAGAATTGTCAATCTCCTATACCCTTTCTTGAATCTGAAACTTCTCGTCAACCTTTACATTAGCACTTTCAATATACTTCTTTAATCTTAGGTTATAACATCTGTATGCCTTTCTTTTAGTAGAATAACCAAGGAAAATGCCTTCATCAATCCTAGCATCAAATTTTCCTATCCCCTCATCTCTTTCAATATAGCATTTACTTCAAAAGATTCTGATATATTTAACAAAAGGAATTCTGCTATACAATAGCTCATACATAGACTTACCTATACCTGGTCTTAGATGTTCTATGTTCAAGACATACATTATAGTGTTAACTACGTTTCTCCAGTGCATATAGGCAACCTTTCCCTTAATTAACATAGTCCTCACAGCATCTAAAACTGTTATGTTTCTTCTCTCTCCAACTCCATTCAACATAGTCTCCTAATGCCATGTGCTTCACAACAATCATAAAACTCATTAGAAATAAATTATCCTCTTGTATTAGACCTCAAATACTAAATAGATATTTTTAATTTCATTTTCAACTTTTTGTTTAAACAATTTAAACTTCTAAAGAACTTCATAATTTTTTCTAAGGAATGCAACCCACACCATCCTAGAGTAATCATCAACAAACATCATAAAACACTTTTCACCATAGAAATATCTAGTCCTTGTAGGACCACAAAGATCTGTATGAATCACATCCAATCTTCTTCTCATAGTAGACTCTTTGCTTGGATGACTAACCTTTGTTTGTTTTCCCATAACACATTCTATGTAGAGTACATTAGAGGGATTTTCTATCTCTGGTAAATCTCTGACATCTCTAATCTTACTAGCATTCACAATATTATCAAATTTCACATGACGAAACCTTCTATGTCATAATCAACTATCATCAATCTTAGCAACAAAACAATTTTCCTCTATAGAGTTCAACTAAAACACAATATCTTTGGTCTTCAATCCTGATGCAATTAGATTACCCATTTTCCCCTTTATCACACACTTTCCCTATTCGAACTGTAAGTGGCAGCTCCCTTATCAACAAAATGTCCAAAACTCAACAAATTATTCTTTAAACCATCAACATATAGGACATCATCAATATTGGTCTTACCATCCAAAGTAATAGTTCCTCTACTAACAATTAACTTAGGAGTATTGTCACCCAACCTAACTACACCTCCATCATATTTAACCATTTCAAAAAACTTGTCTTTATCACCTATCATGTAATGTGAACATCCAATGTCTATTATCCACTTAGATCTCTTATCTACTCTACATACTAGAGATTTATCTCCATGCACAAGTTCCTCATCCTTAATAGCTACAAATCCCATCTCATCAGACTCATCATACATTGACTCATTATCAGTTGTACCTTCAATACCATAATAGAATTCTTTGTTTTCACCTATTCTAGATCTATATGATTTAGAATTATACTTTGAGACCATTTTTGGACATGTAGAACCAAAATGACCAATCTTACTACATGAAAGGCATTTCAGAGGTAATTTTCCCTTATACTTATCTTTACCTTTGTTCTCTCTCTTTGCAATCAAAGCCATGATTTGATCATCAAGTACTTTATCCTTTTCCAATTCTTCTTTTCAATCATCTGCATACTCTCCAAGATCCTCATCATCATTATCATCATATCTACTAGAACTAGAAACACTTGCAACTTTCTTTCCTTTATGAACTGTAGCTTTAAATGCAGTATCAAGTTTAGGTAAAACATTTTTCATCAAAGTAGTTTCAAAAGAAGACAACTTACTGATCAAAGTATCTCTATTAAATCCATTAGTAAGAGGAATGATCTCTTCAATAACATGCACCTCAGTAGCATACTCATGGGTTAAAGATCTTATTCTCTTCCAAATAATCTCATTCTCAGTGTAGGCTCCTCCTGAATTTTCTATCCCAATAGAAGCTTCAGTAACTCTTTGAACATAAGCTCTGACATTTTCTCCTTCCATCATGTGTGACTTTTCCATCCTTCCATTCCATGTTTGTAACCTTGCATTCTTAGTGTGAGCATCACCTTCATATAAACTATCAATCTATTCCAAATATCATGAGTCGTATCCACATCTTTAACTTCAATAAATTTAGCCTTAGACGGAGCACTAATTAAGGCTTCCCTAGCTACCATGTTTCAAGAAAATACCTTTTTGTCATCAAAAGATGTTGTCCCAAGGTTCACTGCATCCATAATGTTTGCATCATTCAATGTGATCATCCAATATTCTACTCCCAAGCACACTAGATGCATCATCATTTTGTTCTTCTGATTATCAAAATTCTTTGTATCAAATTTAGGATTTTCCTTCTTGAAATCATCCATATTCAGGATCACCTCATGTTTTTAAGCTAATGATAATACCTAAAGGTTCCTGACTTTTCATTGTGCAATTTTTGTTGGATCCCAAGGGAGGCCTTTTCTTTTTCTTCTTCCATAAGTCATCCACAATCAAGAGGCCTTTCTCCATGTAGCCTCTTCCTCTCTCTTGTGTTTATTGGTTTTCCTTCCCCTACCCTTCTTGTCTTTCCTTAGTAGTCTGGCCATAAATTGGCTAGTGTGCCTATGGTCAATCTAATCGAGTGCATCCTCCCAATTGTTCTCCTCTGATACTGTATTTTCTTCTGACTAGTTAATATTTCCAATTTCATCCACATCTTCTTTATGAAATTTCGCACTCATGTTGTCCTTGGTTTAAATATCATCTAAATTGGACTATATTTGTGGTCCTTTTTTGGAGATTTAGGCATATTGGGGCAAGGGCAATTAGGTTCCTTCCTCATCACCAACTCCAAGTTTGGATTTGCCAATCCAGGGATCACAACCATTGTGCTTGTGGTTTTTGGCTGCCAATATTATTTCTTCTTTGGTGAGATTCATTAATTTTGTTTGTCATATGATTCCTTCTCCCACATCTTGAGCAATAAAATTTGTCTTCTTTGTTCTCAAGGTGTTGTGCCCAATCTAGACCGTGTGCCCTAAGTTTGATTTTTTTTTAGAATCTTGCAGATTGTCACAATCTTCATTCTTGTGTCAATAGAAGAATCAGCCTGAGCAATATTAAAATCAATCTCGACAAGGGTTCTGAGTGTTCTCCCAATTTTCTCTTGGACTTCTTCATTCCAATTTTCCATTGGGAGACTGTGTAATCTAACCCGCACTAGTTTTTCCTATGGATTAGTTTTGGTCGAATTGAAGTTCGTTTGCCACTTTTGCATATATAGGGGGTGCGATTTCATACTCCAGGTACCGTTTTGCAAGATTTTCTCCCATTCATTCTCTAAAGAAAAAATGACAATAAAGAAGCCTTTTGGGAGAAATTTTGTGATTAGAGAGCCTTTCCAAGATGCCTTGATCCATTTGTTGATTTTCTCTCTTTCATGTCTGGTTCCTTTAAAATGATAGATGATTGCCAAATTGTCCAGGAAATTGAGGTTGCTATTTTAATCTCTTCTGATACATCGATTGTTGGCATCTCCTCCAAGCATTCTCTAAAACATCGAAACCTTGTGTCTGCTTGTTGATGTCCTGAACTGTCACCGATTTACCCCAGTCAAATTTGTCTTTTTTTGCTAAGCCATCTACCGGATGCGAGCTACTTTGCTCCATCTGCCTGGTATTAATCGATATCTTATTTTAATTTAAATACTAACAAAATATTCCCCTAGGAAATATAATTAGTTTAAGTAAGAGATAATATTATACTTGTGCTTGTATTTTATATAACTACATGATGCAGGAGCATCTGAGGGTCAATGCTGTTGATTTTGTGGATTAGTTGGCAATTCATCTTGCCTTAGTTGAGGCTTTTCTTGGGGAAAATCAGGATTCATAGGATGGGTTTTGAAAATTACCAAAAATAGAAAAAAAAATTTCTCAAAAAATCTGCCAAATATGGTAATTTTTGAAATTGTAATAGGTAGTTGTTTTTCTTTCATTGTAGCAGCAGAGTAGAGTTGAAAAAGTTTAATTAAGATTCTGGCATTCTGAAACTTCTGTGTTGTGTATTTTTCTGAGTTATTATTTTGAAGGGTTTTGGCAACATCACTACATAGCAAGATAATAATGATTTAATATTTGATAATTATATAGTTAAATTTATGTTATCCATCAGTGCATATTATTAATGAGTTACAAAATTAAATTTATAATTTTAATTAAATCTATAATTGATACAATATAGATATATGCAATATTAAGTGGTATTATATTTAACTCTATTGGCTTTTTAAAATATTATTAATCTCTATTTTATTTTATCCATATCCTTATATTTGATATTACAAATTATATTATATATATATATATCATAATTGATTAAATATTCCATATAAAATTTATATGAGTCAAAATCAAATTAAATTTATATTACTTTTTTATTTAAATTTAAATTTACATTTTTTAATTAAAATACATATACATTAAATATAATTTATAATGATGTAGAAAATATATATTACTTTAAATATTACAATTTACATTATAATTTACATCTTTAAAGTCTATATTTTATACTATTTTAATTTATATTTGATTTAAAATAAGCATTAAATAGAACTTTATTTTACAATTAATCAATAAATTCCATTTCATTAAAATATTAATTTTTACCAAGTTCTCTTGTACAAATGGCTATGCAACGGGAAGAAAATCATGCAATATGCTTGAATTGCGGTTATCCATCTGTGCATTTTATCATGACCATCATTCATGATGGATACAGTTTTGGGTACTCTATAGACGTTTCCACCGACCTCATGTACGTACTATGAAAAAATAGATAGACCACTGCACACATTTGACACCAACGTGCTTTATTAATTTCTAATTTGATTATTAAATACCCAATCTATGGTTCTTTCAATCCAATTGAATATGGAAACATTAAAAAAGGTTCTATCGTGTGAGAGATGGACATAAAGTGGGGTTTTGGTAGTTTTGTCTCTTCGTCCAAGAGCAGATTATTATCATTGTTGCTAATAATTTATTGGAGAATCATTAAAGCCTTTCCAGTTTCCACTATCTATAAAGAATTTTCTTTTCATGTTTTCAAACTTGTATTCTTAGTCTGAGCATCACCTTCATATAAAGCTATCAATTTATTCCAAATATCATGAGCCTTATCCAAATCTTTAACTTCAATAAATTCAGCCTCAGACAAAGCACTAATTAAGGCTTCCCTAGATAACATGCTTCGAGAAAATACATTTTTGTCATTAGAAGATGTTGTCCCAAGGTTTGATTCATCCACAATGTTTTTATTATTCAATGTGATCATCCAATATTCCACTCCCAAGCACACTAGATGCATCTTCATTTTGTTCATCTAGCTGTCAAAATTTTCTGCATCAAATTTAGGACTTTCCTTCTTAAAATTAGCCATCTTCAGGATCACCTCAAGTTGTTAAGCTTTCTCTTTGAGGACCAGAGCTCTAATACCAATTGCTAGCAATAACAGTCCATAATACAATAGAGAGGGGGGTGGTGAATCAGTTGTATGAAAGCCAACTAAACTTAAATTAAACAAATTTAACAAAACTAATAAATTGTACAAGTAATAATACTAAAATCAAAATAAAAACACACCAAACCACAATGTGACACAAGATATGGTCTCAAGGAAACCCTATTAAAGGTAAAAACCCTGGTGGGAATTGGCACCCACAATAATGTACTAGTCTAGAAGTATCCCTGTGAAAAGATCTAGTCCTGTTAAGAGTTGATTATTACATCTAGTACAAAAGTCCCTATTAAAGGACACCCATGTTAGGAGGCTTCCTACCCTATTAGGAGTAGATATGATGTGGAGCAGAATTCCCCAAGAGCACTGCTCTAAGTGAAGTTAGAATCCACCTTTAGGACTCACTATCCTAAGTATTTCAACAAGTTAATGTGAAATAAAATTTTGGTGATCTAATACACAACAACCTTGCTTGCCAAAGTAGATCCAATTATGTTCACTTCACAACTCTTTCTAAAACACCTCTACATTATTACAATAGATCTTACATCTTCTTATTATCCTTCACACACATACCAATAGGGGAGTTACATTCCTATTTATACAACAATACAAAACAAGCAATTGAGTCAGCCTATCAGGACTTCCCTAATGCACAATTAAATACATTACACCTTGCTAAGGTACTCAAGGTATCAAGACACATCATACAATGAATACATAACACAAAAAAAAGATTTAGATCTAAAATCCAAGCTCACCATCCTTAAACATGCCACCAGAATAGGTCAAGTACAAAACAAGCTCCTCACCTTAGCACATGCCACAACTAACGTCACCAAAATCCTTGAGACCTCGTGTCCACATAAGGTGAAGTGCCACATTTCTTATGTCATGTCCTAAGATCACCAAACATAACTCCATCTCGCATACATGCTATACCCAAAAATATAGTAACCACTTCATTGTTATCCTCTACATTGTCTTGTGACTAGTCCACATTGTTTCCACTATAACTTACTGTAACCAACTAATCAGATTCTACGATCATATAAAACCATTCTAAACACTGTCCAGTACCAAAATACAAGCTCATAGACTTAGAGATCCAAAACAATTCATCACATGCCTTCTACACTCTTACTGCACTTAGTGAAACATTCTTCTCAACATCTTCACCACTAGTTCTGCAATCCTTCACAACATATGTTGACATCAATGACAACACATGAATGCAAAAACATTCCTAACATCCTCTTGAGATACTTTGTAATATCTTCCATATTTTCTAATTAATATAGGATCAAATTAGAGTCTCCACCCAGAACAAACCAACCATCTAATAGGGAGAAAATTAGTGGTGACCTTATCCCATACTACTACTTATTTCCCTTGTATACAATAACCCCTAAATAAGCTAGAGCATGAATGATAGCTTGGATAATTTATATTAAGCTCTAAAAAAATCCAATTTCCTCATATCTATCATAAATGGATTGATCAGGTTCATGTTCCAAAGAATTCCAAGCTCCCAGCACAGCCCTCAGCTGCATGGAGTAGTCCAGACCATTGTCGACCCTATTTGACGAATGGGTTCCCATCACCAATATTGCACTTGGGTCCTTGTAGTAGGAAAATATTACTTACTAATTTGTCTAGATGACATTTCACCATCCTTCTCATGTCCAAAGGCCCCTAACATTTCATGATGCAATTTTCATTGGATCCCAAGGGAGGCCTTTTCTCCCTTGGCACTTTTCCTCTTTAGGAAGTGATGCAGACAAGGGATGGTGGATCCAATTAAGGATAGTCCAAACCTTGCATCTTCAAAATTACACAGTGGAAAAACTCAACACAATAATTGTTTCAAGTAATTTTCATTAACATGCCCGGCTATAAGGCCTTTCGGTTTAGGGCCAATTACAATTAGAAAAAATTCTGCAAGATCCACATAGATCCAATACAATCTTAGCTAGTTTAGCTCTGAAATAATCAACAACTGATGGAAACCCTAAGGCAGATCTAAACTTGAGCTTGCAAGCCTCCAAGAAATCTCCTTGTCTCCAAGTGTACAAACCACTAGCTCTTTTATTACAGACTATCAGATAACAATCTGATCTACAAGATCATGCAAGATCTTTTCCAAAACTTCACCAACTCTAGCTTTTGATGATCCTGATCATGATGATGATCCTCCAAATCTTGTCCTAAAACATCTATCCAAACACCCTTTAAATACTCATCAGTGGCCACAAGTCAGCTGGATGAAACCATTAATTCCTAAAAATAAATATTAAATTCCATACAATTCAACTTACAAATTGCCTTAAAAACATTTAATTCAACATGGCGGCCTATAACAATAGCTACCAACAATAAATGCACCAAGTCAGCCCATCAAATCAAATAGAACTCCAGTCGGTAAACTAGAACTACCGAGCAATAGTGAAATAACTGAGCATTCTAGGCATCATCGAGCACCAGTGTCGATCAAGAACTGTAAACATCACTGAGTAAAAATTTCACTGAGCACCAGAGATTACCAAGTTCCTTTAGTGACCGATCTTCCTTCAATAACCAAGATCGTCAGTTAAGGCTGCAACCAAGTTACACCAACCAAAATAACAAACACCCATGCAGTTTCACCGAGGACCAAGAATGCCCCTGCATTAGACACCTCAAGTTCCAAAATATTTTCATATATGAGAAGAACATCTTCCAAGATTCAGCACATAAATCTCGAACTAGTTCTTCACATACAAGTCCTCCATCTCTCTACTTTTCATACTCTTACACTTCAACTTCCTCTATCTTTTCAAGTCTTTTCTTGACAACATATAGGTGTGTTCTCCAAACTGATCATTCATTTTCTCTGGATCCACCAACTCAACTAGGCTACTGATACTCGGGATTCTCCTACCGAGTGTTGTATCCAACAAAGGCATCAGGGAAAACTTCTTGTCATCCTTCTCAATGGTAAACACATTCTTCACATAATCATACATAGCTCTACAATCATATTGCCAAGGTCTATCAAGCAATATATGACAACTATTCATCTTCACAATGTCACATAACACAAGATCCTTATATTGGCCAATCTGAACATTAATGAAGCATTGTTCCCTAACTTCTAGAGCATGATCATCTTGCAACCAGCCAATCCTATAAGGATGTGGATGTCTCATTCTATTCAGACCAAATTTCTAAACCATGTCCTCAGCAACAAGGTTATCAGTACTACCACTATCAACAATTACATCACAGAGTTTACATCTAGACTTGCATCGAGTCCTAAACAAGTTACTCCTCTAACAAGGTTCCTCCTTTGTACTGAGCAATGTTCACTGAAGTGGAAAGTTCTCCGATTCAGGTTCATTCTGAATTTTCTCATTCACCACAATAGTTTTTCAGTCACCAAGCTTCTTTTGTGTACACTCAAAAGAATGGTGTCCTTCCTCTCCAAATTTATAGAAATTACCCTTAAAGATAACTCTACCTATCTTCTTCTTCTATTCCATAGGTTTCTATTCATCTTCTGCATCAGTTGGTTTATCCTTTACCGAGTGATCAATTTTCTCCTTCCCTTGGGAGTTACCATGTTGTTTCCTTTTCAACTTATCTTCTACCTTCAAAGCATACTGATAAGCATCTTCAACATAATCAATCTTCAGCATACCAAGCTCATCCTAAATATTGAATCTCAAACCATTCACATATCCATCTACATTTTCCTTACCAAGTTCTATGTGTCCAAACCGAATAGTAAGTTTGTAGAACTCCTCGGTATAATCTTCAACAGACAAATCATTTTTCTTTAGATTTTGCAGCTTCTTAAACAAGTGAAGCTCATAGTCAGTAGGTATGAACTTAGCTTTCAATTTAGTCACCATCAACCTCCACCGATTGATCTTCATTTCACCTTCATCTTCTCTATCTCTTTGTAATTCTTTCCACCAAAGAGCAACATGTCCTTTCAACTTAGTTTGTGCCAATCTCACCCGAAGCGGATCTTCAATTTCTTCTAGCTCAAAGAAATCTTCAAGTTCACCAATCCAATCAATCAAGTTCTTGGGTTTCAAGGTACCAGAGAAAGTTGAAACTTCCATTTGGTAACTATTACTTAACCGAGCTCCAGATCTATGCAACTAAGAAGTTTTGTCTTCACTAGATCTATCCCTCTGGTCATCACCACTAGATATAGCAACTTCAAATTCTTCAGCAGCTTCTTCATAACCATCATCAGTACCAACATTTTGAGGTACACCAATAACAACTATCATGATCTCAGTGACCATGTCATTCTTTATCAGTTCCATCTCAAATTTGAAATCTGATTTCACCTTCTCTGTAATTTAGGATTCCACAGTATCATGAAGATCATAAATTACTCTAGGGTTGATGCAGGAGCATCCTGGGTGTAAGAGCAATCTTGCATCACCCAAAAATATTTTGTTTTTGTATTCAATAAGGGCTATTTTGTGCAGAGCTGCTATTTATGGAAAGTTACTATTTTTGGTAATTTTTGTATGTGCTTAGAATGATCTGATTTCTTTCTTGGAGGTTCACTTTGGTCATATAAGTTTACCAGTAAAGTTTCATTGCCAGATCAAGTGTATACTGGAAGATATTGAAGATTTTCGGTATTGGCAGCAGGGTACAGAAACTTTGAACTCAGTTTTGAAGGCTTTAGAGGCCCCGGATGAGGTCAAAAATTTGGGTGACGGGCACTTGCGTGGGTCAAGCCTATAGAGCACTTTGTGGCATTTTCGAAATGGGGTTATAATAGTTGATCGGGTCAACTAGTGATGACTTATGGTCTTCGGAAGTTGGGCCACCTGAAATGGTGGAAAATAATTTTCTTCAAAATTTCTGTTTGGGTTTCAAAGGTTATCTTGAGCTGACTATGATGTAATAAAATGTAAAATAAAATAATTCTAAGTTTGGTCAGCCTTATTGGCTAAAATTCTGGAACCTTCCTAGGCGGTGGAAAATTGCCTATATAAGGAAGGCTGTATTATTGTCTTAGGTAGTTGAGAATAGTTCTTGATAGTAGATATGGGTAATAGTTCAAGGCTTTGTCCTATAGAATATTGTAAGGGAATGCCCATGTGGCTTTGCATATTGTAATTCTGAAAGTTTGTAATTCCACATTTGTGGAGATAATAAGAAGCCAATTTTCCGTTCTTGCATATTGTTGTTGTTTCTCTATTTCTATTATGTGTTTGTGGTATTAAGGGGAGCACCCTTCATCAAGGGTCCAATCTTCTCAGAGGCATCCTTAAAGATAAGAGAAATACCCTCTGCAACAAACCCTATACCAACCACCTTGTGACAATCTCCAAATTGTAAACAAGTCATATCACAATCTATACCTTTCACAAACAACTAGGGCACAATTCCACAAGTTTAGTGCCATGGATATGCAACCAAGATCATATGATCTCTTCACCAAAAAGATCAACTTCGCAAGATTATCCTTGCTAGGTCAACCTTCACTCCACAAGATCAACTCTACTCTGATACCACCTGACGCAGACAAGGGATGGTGGATCCAATTAAGGATAGTCCAAACCTTGTAGCTTCATAATTACACAATGGAAAAAATCAACATGACAATCATTTCAAGTAATTTTCATTAACATGCCCAGCTATAAGGCCTTCTAGGTTAGGGCCAATTACAATAAAAAACAATTCTGCAAGATCCACACATATCCAATACAATATTAGCTAGTTAAGCTTTGAAACAACAAACAACTAATGGAAACCCTAAGGAAGATCTAAACTTGAGCTCGCAAGCCTCCAAGCAATCTCCTTGTCTCCAAGTGTGCAAACCACTAGCTCTTCTGTTACAGACTATTAGATAATAATCTAATCTGCAAGATCATGCAAGATATTTGCCACAACTTCACCAACTCCAACTTTTTGTGATCATTATCATGATGATGATCCTCCAAATCATGTCCTAAAACATCTACCCAAACACCCTTTAAATACTAATCATTGACCACAAGTCAACTAGATGAAACCCTTAATTCCTACAAACAAATATTAAATGCCATACAAGTCATCTTACAAATTGCCTTACAAATTTTTAATTCAATATGTCAGCCTATAACAATAGCTACCAACAATAAATGCACCAAGTCAGCCCAACAAATCACATAGAACTCCAGTCAATAAACCAAAACTACTGAGCAACAGTGAAATAACCGAGCATGCCAGGCATCATCAAGCACCAGTGTGGACCAAGCACCATAGACATCATCGAGTAACACTTTCACCAAGCACTAGAGATTACCAATTTCCTTCAATGACTAAGATTCCATCAATAATTGAGACCATCGGTTAAGGCTACAACCGAGTTACACCAGCCAAAATAAAAAACACCCATGCAGTTTCACTGAGGACCAAGAATGCCCCTGCATCAAGAAGTTAGCCACACTCAAGAGGCCTTTCTTCGTGTAGCCTCTTCCTCTCTCTTTTGTTTATTGGTTTTCCTTCCCCTACCCTTCTTGCCTTCCCTTAGTACTCTGGTTGAAAATTGGCTAGTGTGCCTATGGTCAAACTTATCCAGTGCATCCTCCCAATTTTTTTTCTCTGATACTATATCTTCTTCTGACTAGTTAATATCTCCAATTTCATCCATATCTTCTTTATGCAATTCCACACTCGTATTTTCCTTGGTTTAAATATCATCTAAATTAGACTATATTTGTGGTCCTTGTTTTGGAGATTTAGATAGATTGGGGCAAGGGCGGTTAGGTTCCTTCCTCATCACCAAGTCAAAGTTTGAATCTGCCAATCGAGGGATCGCAACCAAGTGCTTGTGGTTTTTGTCTGCCAATATTATTTCTTCTTTGGTGGGACTCGTCAATTTTGTTTGTCATATGATTCCTTCTCCCACATCTCGAGCAATAAAATTTGTCTTCTTTGTTCTCAAGGTGTTGTACCCAATCTAGACCATGTGCCCTAAGTTTGATTTTTGTTTAGAATCTTACAGATTGTCGCAATCTTCATTCTGGTGTAAACAGAAGAATCAGCCTCAGTAATATCAGAATCAATCTCCACAACGGTTCTGAGTGTTCTCCCAATTTTCTCTAGGGCTTCTTCATTCCAATATTCCATTGGGAGATTGTATAATCTAACCTACACTAGTTTTCCCTATGGATCAGTTTTGGTCGAATTGAAGTTCCTTTACCACTTTTGCATATATAGGGGGTGCGATTCCATACTCCAAGTACCATTTTGCAAGATTTTCTCTCGTTCGTTCCCTGAAGAAAAAATGACAATAAAGAAGCCTTTCAGGAGAAATTTTGTGATTAGAGGGCCTTTCCAAGACTCCTTGATCCATTTGTTGATTTTCTTTCTTTCAGGTCTAGTTCCTATAAAATGACACATGATTGCCAAATCATCTAGGACATTGAGGTCGCTATTAATCTCTTATGATACATCGATTGTGTGCATCTCCTCCAAGAATTTGCTAAAACCATCGAAACATTGTGTTTGCTTGTTGATGTCCTGAACTGTCACCGATTTACCCCAGTCAAATTTGTCTTTTTTCACTAAGCCATCTACTGGATGTGAGCCGCTTTGCTCCATCCGCTCAGTATTAATCGATATCTTATTTTAATTTAAATACTAACAAAATATGCCCCTAGGAAATATAATTAGTTTAAATAACAGATAATATTATACTTGTGCTACAAGTATTTTATATAACTACATAACAAGATAATAATGATTTAATATTTGATAATTATATAGTTAAATTTATGTTATCCATCAGTGCATATTATTAATGACTTATGAAATTAAATTTATAATTTTAATTAAATTTATAATTGATACATTATAGATATATGCAATATTAAGTGCTATTATATTTAACTATATTAGCTTTTTAAAATATTATTAATCTCTATTTTATATTATCCATATCCTTATATTTGATATTACAAATTATATTATATATATCATAATTAATTAAATATTCCATATATAACAATATTAAAATAAAATTTATATGAATCAAAATGAAGTAAAAAAGGTTCTACCGTGTGAGAGGTGGGGAATCCGTTAGCAACGTCTAAATCGTAAACTAAAATGAAAATCTTACCAAGGGGGACACTTAGTTTTTTATTCAAACTTTTTCAAACTTCTTCCTTTATACATTTTATGTTTTAGTTTACGATTTATCCAATACCGAATCGGTCTCTCTCAACAACATTTGAAAGATAGACACAAAGTGGGGTTATGGTAGTTTTGTCTCTTCATCCAAGAACAAATTAAGATGTGGTATTCATGATTAGATGTGACAAACTGTTGCTAATAATTTATTGGAGAATTGTGTATAACACGTCAAAGCCTTTCCAATTTTTAGTTTCCACTAATAAATAAAAATACAATGATCCCGGGGTTTCTTTCTAGTTCTTCCACGGGGGAGTTATTGAACTAGTTTATTAATAAAATATGGTGGATATCCCACTTTTGCCTAAAAAAAATAAAATTAAGTTTTGAATAAATATAATTATTCTGAAATTATATATTTAAACTTTTAACAATAAATTATATTTAACATATAAACTTATTTTAAAAAAATTTGTGGTAGGTTAAACATGTTAATTTCAATTAAGTAAATAAATTAGAAAGATTTAAATATAACACCTAAATTGAATGGATTAGCATGCTTTAGGTTAGTGAGTCTATCTTACGAATTAAGTTTAATTTAGTAATTTTGAGTTAGTGCTTTTAATTTTCTTAGTGTTCAAACTATGATTGAGAATTTATTATATTTCAAAATATTTTATTTTATTTTTATGCTTAGATGATTTAACATTGAGTTATTTGACACAAGAGAAAAAGTTACCAACTTAAATATTAGGGTAAGATTAGGGTTAGATAATAATAGTGATCTTCTTATTGTTTAATTAACAACATGAAATCTTTGTATTTTATTATAGTTAAAGTAATAGAATTTTATGTGTAATAAGATTTAGTAAGGCATACATACACTTATGGTGAAGTTAAGATAAATTCTTATCAACATCACATCAATTAGATATTAATATGTCATAAGTAGATAGGGAAGAATTTAACTTAAATATTTATTTGTATATGATGTTGAACTTTGGTTACTTCATTCATAATTTGTTGTGGTAGCCTTATATTTCTCTCTTAATGTTATTGTATGAATATTATAGAGATTTAAAAGATAATTAAAACATAAAAATTGGATAGTATGATTGAAATTGTGCATTACTTGATATGTTTGCATTTATTCCATATTTGCTTTTTACAATTGACACAATTACAAATGATTTGATTCTATAGTATTATTATAAAAATAATTTCACATCATAATTAAGACCCTAAAATAACTTAAATGATTAAAAGAACCCAAATTTTACTATTTACAAAAATGAGCACTATGATAAAAGTAATAGAAATTCAAAACTATATGGATAGTATTAGTGGCTTCTCCTTTTATAAATGAAAAAAAAAGATGAATTAGAATAAAAATATACACATAATTGTCAAAATAAACTCAAATAATGTGATTTGAAATTTCTTAGCACCAATATCATCTACATGATGTTCACTTTGACACAGTGGCTTAAATTTATGAACAAACTCATAACATTATTTGACATTATAGATATTAGAGTGTTTAGAGTTTGGACATTAATTTCATTATATATCTTTTGTGCAAAATAAATCAAATCATCTAGTATAAAGAAACAACATTTTGAAATACAATACAATCAAAGTTTTAATACTAATAAAATTAAAGCACTAACTCAAAGTTACTATGTTAAACTTCAATTCATAAGATAGTGAAATGACATTAATTTGCTATTTAATTACTCAAATGTACATAAAACTCAACTAGGTAAGTAAAACTCAAACAATATCAACTTCCTTAACATGTTTTCATTTGACTGATAATTAATTAGTGTAACACCCCATATACGAAAAACTAAATAAATGACAACTAAAAGTGAACCAAATGAATTAACCAGAAAAGCACAACAATTTTTTTTTTATATAAAAAAGATGCAACTTAGTAGCGAATTACAACTCAACTAACTTAATCAGTCATTTAATATCCATGGTAATTTGAATACATGAGAGTATAACAATATACTCAATATTTATTATATACTTCCTAAAAGTTCCAGAATGTATCTAATTGCCCATAGCTATCCTAAGCACTGTTCTGATAACAAGTAACCAGGTAATAATTTGTTTTCCATAAATCTTTACAACAGCTAACCATTCCACCAAAAACATTATTTTCTTCATCTAGAATCCTAAAAAAAAACACCAAATAGAAAACAACCGCAAACAAACAGGGCTTAGTCAAAAAGACTAAGATGACAGAATACCTCCAAAGCATCTACATCATACAGGTTAGAACCTTAACAAAATAAACTGAACCATACATATAAAATAGACATATTTCATTATTGATAAGAAGCATTTCATTTCTATTCAACAGGAATATACAAGTACTTCATTTCATTTCCAACAGAAATAAACACGCAAAGAAAATGACAAGGTGATGATCCACTAGCTTTGGGTATCTACATAAGAATCAACGATCAGTAACCATATAGGAAACTCAAAGAATTCATTATGCCAGCCTTATTCTTTACAAGCAATAAGGTAAATCCATTCCCTTACTTCACCAACATGTGCAAGTAATCAGGGCAACATATTTTATCTTTTTAAATGAAACCCATAACCCATGAATTATTAAATTATCACTTAGTAATATAACTGACAGATATTCCTTCACCCTTAGGCTCCAAACAAAGGTCAGTTTCCCATACTAAGGATCACACTTGCATTATCTCAAAACACTTCATAATACCAATAATAGTTAAACCATAATAAAACCTGAATTACCAAATTCAACTATTAATGTTTACTTAATAACTGAAATCCTTAATACTGAATCATCAATTTAAAAATAACCACATACATCCATGAAACCACTTTTCAAAATAACCACAGCAAAGTATCTTCTTTTCATCAACTGAAAGAATAACTAAAGCAAGAATTTCCAATACTATCCTTAGAAAACACAAGTAACAATAATATCCAATTCCTAACATCCAATTGCAATATTATAACTGATAATTTAAATATCAAATTTTATTGTCAACTAACCGATACAATTAACACTTAAAAATCAATTCCATTAAGTTGTCACATTCTAACTAACAGAGTTATTTGTAAATCCATGGAAAGTTAACAATCAAATTCATATACTAATGTTTAATGTAGAATTACACATTACCTACATATTTACCACCCATATAAAAATGCACTTGTTTCAATTTTGTCATCTCTGTTACAAATCACATATGTACATACTTGTAGGTGTACACATATATATATACATATGTATATACTCTCATAGTATGTATATATATATATATATATATATATATATATATATATATATATATATATATATATATATATATATATATATATATATATATATATATATTTATGTACCCTTGTAATTATACAGAATTCAGAGCACTACATCATAATTGTAATTCTATCAGAAAACATACAATCAGATAACCCATTTGAAACATGAATTATGAATTATTGTTACCACACCAAATATCCCGCAGACAAAAAATCTACTGCTACAGCACTTCATCTAACAGAACCTGATTCCTAATGAAAGATCACAACAGACCCAACCCATCCTATATAGCAACAACTGTAGTATATTATAACTGGAACTTAATCCCCTCTTTCTAGAGCATATAACTGTCGACGACCATATAAACAACTAACACTAGAGACTGATACACAGCTATACGATGACTGTCCTCAACATAACTTCATGGTAACCGAATCTCTCAACTCTCGAAACTAATATTGCAGGCTCCTAGATAGAGAAAAACCCCTTGCAAGCCTCAAACCACGACACAATAGAATTTCTCTTTCCAAGGCTCGGCAAAACTAGTAAATCAACTACAATACTCAACAGTAAGCAACTAGATAACATTAACTGTTATTACTCACAGGAATAGTTATAAAATTAGAAATATGAAGTCAAAAACAAGTTACAAAATCACATATTGTTCCAAGGTCAATAAAAAAACCCTCTTTTCACAATGGTAACAACACTAAGCCAAACCCAAGAATCCACAGAACCCGATAACCACACAAAATAGAGAACACAATAACTTAGAAGTCTCGACACCCAAATACCTAGTGACAAGCCCCAATACCAACACTATAACAGTCTAATCCCGAAATGCAAATTAACATTCCAGAAGCTCGGTAAAATTGATCGCATAGATGCAAAAACTTCACAGTCCTAACTCCTGAATGTTACTCCCTAAAACACACACTATAGTTCCATTGACCGGAATCACAATATCATACTCAAACAGAGAAACACATATTGCTCCCCAAAGCCCAAGAAACCCCACATCCACATATTCCTACAATACAGTATCACCGAATTCAACAAACCCTAAACAATACTTCTAATTTATTGAACTAAAAACTTCACAACCGAAATCCCAAATATCAAACAGTGAACGTAAACACTACCATGTTCATAAAAAAACATTTCAAAAGATATTTCCACAGAACACACGAACATTCCTAACACAATACATTATATGAATAAAAAATATTTTTAATGAAATTTTATAAACCAAATTTATAAATAAAGCAAGAGTTGAGTTAGAGAATGCCCCTGCCTTTATTACAAAGTGGGGGTGTTCTAAAACTTGAAAGTTGAAACCAGAGACCTCGCTCCCAACTGGTGAGCTACACCAACTATCCAAACCCTTTGCTTAGCAGCAAAGCTAAACCCACCAAAAAAATCCAAGAACCAAGCAATGAAACAGAGCACACCGTGACAGAGCTCGTTTCACAAGCACAAAAACTGAATAGTGCTTCCAAATAATAAGCTCCAAGAACAAAAATAGAACCGTGACAAACATAATGAAGAATCTCATTAATAATGCCTAGGTATACAAACATTTTTCCCTCCAAGCTGAACAGAACAACCCCATTTTTGCAACCTTTCCAGGCATCAAACACATTACCTCATAACAGAGAAAACCTTGCCAATGCAAATGACCGATAGCAAACTGAAGTCATTCAATTCCCATATGCATGTCATAGCTACATTAAATTTCAAACTTATCTTTCACTGCCACTTTCACTAAACAATGCGATAGTTGTCACCGTAGTACACGTACTTACCAAGAACTCCCAATTACACATGCTCAGAATTAAATCGCATATGCATATAACAATCAAATCCCAATGCACATTCAAAACAAAGCAACACAAATATCTTAGCAAAATGAGATTGGTAAGTCATAGCCACATTAGATCATAGGTCACGAAAACCTTAGGAAATATTTCTTAGCCCAAAGCCTAGGTTAGAGAATTTACTAACCTTAAGCATGTCTAACATAATCACATAGAATGTTAGGATAACTACTAATTCATTCTAACATTTTACTAATTTATTTTCCTTTAAATTTCAATTTCCATTTAACAATTAACATTAACACCATAAAATCATTTTAACCACTAACATTAACCATATAATTAACCATATTTTTCCTTAACAAATACAAACTACATATCATCGAAAATCACATTATTGGAATCTTAATAGCAGCATAGAAATTCTTTTCCAATTCAAGAATGAGTTTGTTTAAACTTATAGACAATCATCTCCCAAATACCTTAAATAATCAGAGAAAACTGATAGTTCAAAAAGTACAGTATCTGCAACTATTTAATTAAATCAAATAAATCCAACGCCATAATCTAACAAAAGATTAACAACTAACTGTCAAGTTAAATATCCATATTCTATCAAAGATATAAATCAAAGTTTAAACAAAGCTATAATCCAACTCACAACCAAAAGAGTCTGAACAAAAATAAAAACAAATCCAAACCAAGACATAAATCCACCCTAAAAGAACTAAATAAAGATGCAGAATCAAAAATCAAGCCAGAAGTAGATAGGGGCATGACACTCTCCCCCACCAATCTAGGCTTGCTCCTAGAAGCCTATAAACAAGTGAGGATGCACTGCTTTCATTACCCCTGCATCTTCCCATGTAACAGATGTGTCATCACTAAGATCCCATAATACATTTACCTGCTCGACCTTGCGACCTCTGAGGTTTAGTTCTCTTTGCTAGATAATCTGCACTGGTTCCAGCATCAGTTGACCATCTACCACCTGTAAATCATTCCAATTTAGAATGTGAGCAATGTCAGGAATATACTTCCTCAACACAGATACATGGAATACATCATGGATTCATGAAAGACTTGGAGGCAAGGCAAGTCTGTAACCAACTGGACCAACACGTTCCAAGATCTCAAACGGTCCCACAAACCATGGAGATAGTTTAGATCCCTTACCATACCTAATAGGACTCTTCCGAGGCCTAACCTGAAGAAATACCTTGTCCCCAACCTCAAACTGACACTCAATCCTATGCTGATCAACATATTTCTTCTGCCTATCCTGTGTTGTGGAAAGATGCTCTCTGAGACGTTTTACCTGCTGCACCAAGTCTTGAAGCATCTTAGGACCTAGAACAATTCTATCCTCAAGATTATCCCAGCTCAAGGGTGTTCTACATGGTCTCTCGTACAGAGCCTAAAAAGGAGCCATACCTATAGAGCTATGATATCCATTATTGTATGTGAACTCTACAAGGTGCAGATGCTCTTCCCACTTAGTCTGTCTGTCCATAACATACATCCTAAGCATGTCTTCCAATACCTGGTTGACACGCTCAGTCTGTCCGTCAGTCTCAGGATGATATGCTGAACTGAAATTCAGCTAAGTACCCAATTCTCGCTGCATAGATCTCCAAAGTGAAGATGTAAAGATTGAATCCCTATCAGATATGATCTTCTTAGGAATACCATGCAACTAGACAACTTGCTCCATGTATATCCATGCTATATATGTAGCATTGTAAGAAGACCTTACTGGAATGAAATGGGCAACTTTAGTTAACCGATCAACTACAACCATGATTGCATCATGATGCCTGGCTGTAAGTGGTAACCCCACTATGAATTCAATGGATATGGTATCCCATTTCCATTCTGGTACACTGTGAGATTGCAACAATCCTGCTGGATGTTGATGCTCCGCCTTCACTCTCTGACATTCCAAACATCTAGCCACAAAGTCTGCAATATCCCTCTTCATGCCTGGCCAATAATAGTACTGTCTGAGATCGGCATGCATCTTCTTCACACCGGGATGTACTAAATATGGTGCCTTATGTGCTTCAATCATAACTAGATCCTGAAGATCCCCAATCTCTGGCACATAAACACTACCTCGGTACCTCCTGAGTCCATCAGTGCTAATAGAGTAGCCCTCAAAATGACCCTCTAATAGACTGCCACTATCAATCACTGCTTTGACATCCAAGAACCAAGGATCTGAAGACAATTTCTGAAGTATTCTATCTGTAAGATCCACTGTGAGGGTTAATGAAGAAAGTTCGTGACATCTTTTGCTAAGTGCATAAGCCACTTTATTTTCCTTACCCTGCACATACTTCACTTCAAAGTTGTATTCACACAAAAACTCCATCCATCTATGCTGATGAGCATTAAGATTGGGTTGTGTGAATAAATACTGAAGACTTCTATGATCTGCATGCAACTCAAAATGTTGACCCAGTAAGAAATGTCTCCATTTGGTCAATGCATGCATTACAGCTGCAAGCTCCAAATCATGCATAGGATAGTTGACTTCATGATCCTTCAATTTCCTAGATTCATAAGCAATGACTCTACCATCCTACATCAACACTACTCCTATTCCATCCAATGAAGCATCCGTACAAACCACAAATGCCTTGGATGGATCAGGTACTGCTAATATTGGTGCACTAGTTAAGCATTCCTTGAGACACTGAAATGCTACTTTGCACTCCTCTATCCAAAAGAATTGCTTTCCCTTTCTCTAAAGTGATGTGATGGGATGAGCTATTCGAGAGAAATTAGCTACAAATCCTCTATAGTAGCTAGCTAATCCCATGAAGCTTCGCACTTCTGAGACATTGGTAGGCACTGGCCATTCAACAATTGCCCTAATCTTGGTCGGATCCACAGCTATACCCTCTCCTGTGATAATATGACCAAGATAGCAAATCTCCATTTTGAAAAACTCACACTTCTTGAGATTGGCAAAAAGTTGGTTCCCGCGGAGACATTCAAAAACTAGTCTCAAATGCTACTCATGCTCTTCAAAGGAATCCAAATACATAAGGATGTCATCTAGAAACACCATGAAAAACTTGTCCAGGAAAGTTCTGAATACACCATGCATAAGGCTCATGAAAACTAATGGTGCATTTGTTAGTCCAAAAGGCACTACTGTGAATTCATAATGCCCGTATCTGGTACGAAAAGTTGTCTTGTGGATATCAGCTTCTTGAATCCTTAGTTGATGGTATCCAGATTTGAGATCAATTTTGGAAAACACCTTAGCACCCTTCACTTGATCAAACAAGTCATCGATGCGAGACAAAGGATATCTATTCATGATGGTCACTTTATTCAGCTGCCTGAAGTCTATGCATAGCCTTAAAGAACCATCCTTCTTTTTGACGAAGATAACAGGTGCTCCCCAAGGTGAGACACTAGGTCTTATGAGACCTTTTTCAAGCAATTCCTCAAGTTGAACCTTTAGTTCCACTAACTCTTGAGTGGTCATTCGGTAAGAAGTCTTAGAAATAGGCTCAGTACCAAGCAAAAGATCAATCTTGAAATCAATTTCTCTTTTAGGAGGAATTTCCAAAATTTCTATAACAAAGATATCTAAAAACTCCTTCAAAACTGGATGATTTAAGTTGGTACTAGAAGAAACTGGTTCATCAAAATCATTGATAGAAACAACAAACATTTGCATCCCATACGCAAGCACTTCTTGAGTTGCTTGGCAAAAATGGTTCTAACAGAAATGGGTCTCTTAATACTTGAAATGTACTTGGCTGTTCCAAAATCATCAATACATCTAATGATTTTTTCTTTGTAATCAATGACAGCTAAATGCTGATCTAGCCAATCCATTCCTAAAATAACATCATACGAACCCAAAGGAATAACTCTAAGGCTGACCGAAGTAGTAAAAGCCTTAAGTTGTATCTTACAATCTACAACCACTAACCCTGTTTCTACCTTAGATCCTGATGCCAACTCAACTTGCCATGCCAACTCAGCTTTATTCACAGGAATACCACATTGTTTAACTAGATTTGAAGAAATAAATGAGTCGATGGCCCCAGAATCGAACAAAATGGAAATTTTCTTACCTTAGCAATTACCTTTAGTTTCAATTACGGTATTCTGATGATCAGCTTGCCTTTGATCTATGGTAGAAAATATATGGTGGTTTCTTCCATAATCACCTACAGTGGCCTTGGAACCTGTTGCTTTAGATCTGCCTTGGTTGTTGCCACGAAGGGGACAATTCCACTGAAAATGACCCAACTGCCCACAGTGGTAACATTCTGCCCCTCTCATGATACTCTTATGCTGCATTGAGTTTGTTGGAGGAGATACATTGCTTTGATGTCCACTTTGTGAAGACAAAAAGGATTTGGGCTGCTCAGGTACTTTGAAACTCTTGTTAGACTTAGGGAACTTTCCAAACTTCCTTTTCATGAACCTGCCACTAGGACCACCTAATGCTGCCCTTGAATTGCCTTGAGAAAATTTTTGGTTCTTGCTACTATTTTGAACAAGAGGATTTGCTACACTCTTGATCACACCTCCACTGAAACCTGACTTCATCTCAGTCAATTTAGCTTGATTAGAGGCTTCTTGCACAGTTTTAGGCTTGAAAGTATGCACTTCTTCTCCAATTTGGGGATTTAATCCCCTAATAAAATGTTGTACTAATGGCTTTTCATGTTCAACCCAACCGGAGTACTTCTTCAACTCAAAGAATCTCCTCTCATACATATCCACTGTAGCATTACCTTGAGAGAAATTGAAAAATTCCTCAGATCTGGCTTGCTGCCAGTATTCTGACATGAACCTCTCACGCAACCTTTCAATGAAGAAATTCCCAAGTGACTTGAGAGATGTTGACTCCAAGACACTCAAGTTCCATGTTCCACCATATGGAAGCAAAGGATCTGAGCTGCATGACAGTCCAGCAAACTCTAACATTACTCTGATAATCATGGAGTATGAAACATCTTTCGATGTTTAGCAGCCATGCTTCAGCAGTGGTACCTTCCTCAATTCCATAAAAAATAGGTCCTTTGAACTTAGAAAGGTCCTTCAACTAAGCCCTTGTGATAGGATTCTCAGCTACAGTCAGGTTTGCATTAGGAACTTGAACAACATTAGCATTTGCTCCCCCACCGGGAACATTGTTCCTAGCTTCAATATCATCAAGTCTATCAAGTATCCATTGGAGAACTTCAGCTTGAGGTTCTCTTTGATCACCTTGATCAGCTCCAAGCCCACCTTGGTGATCTTTCCCTCTACCACGGCCACATCCTGGATGTCTACCCCTACCTCTGCCAACACCGACATCAACTAGGTCACCACGCCCACGGGCACCTCTTGTGACAGGAGGCATGCTCAAGACCTTAAATAATAAAAGAGAAATAAAATCATTAACGGAAGCAAAGAGATATAACCCCTTTTCTAAACCCCGAGCCCCTAGTGTTCAAACCAGGGCTCTGATACCAATGTAACACCCCATATACGAAAAACTAAATAAATGACAACTAAAAGTGAACCAAATGAATTAACCAAAAAAGCACAACAATTTTTTTTTATATAAACAAGATACAACTTAGCAGTGAATTACAACTCAATTGACTTAATCAGTCATTTAATATCCATGGTAATTTGAATACATGAGAGTATAACAATATACTCAATATTTATTATATACTTCCTAAAAGTTCCAGAATATATCTAATTGCCCATAGCTATCCTAAGCACTGTTCTGATAACAAGTAACCAGGTAATAATCTATTTTCCATAAATCTTTACAGCAGCTAACCATTCACCCAAAAACATTGTTTTCCTCATCTAGAATACTGAATAAAAAACACCAAATAGAAAACAACCACAAACAAACAGGGCTTAGTCAAAAAGACTAAGATGATGGAATACCTCCGAAGCATCTACATCATACAGGTTAGAACCTTAACAAAATAAACTGAACCATACATATAAAATAGACATATTTCATTATTGACAGGAAGCATTTCATTTCTATTCAACAAAAATATACAAGTACTTCATTTCATTTCCAACAGAAATAAACACGCAAAGAAAATGACAAGGTGATGATCCACTAGCTTGGGGTATCTACATAAGAATCAACGATCAGTAACCATATAGGAAACTTGAAGAATTCATTATGCCAGCCTTATTCTTTACAAGCAATAAGGTAAATCCATTCCCTTACTTCACCAACATGTGCAAGTAATCAGGGCAACATATTTTATCTTTTTAAATGAAACCCATAGCCCATGAATTATTAAATTATCACTTAGTAATATAACTGACAGATATTCCTTCACCCTTAGGCTCCAGACAAAGGTCAGTTTCCCATACTAAGGATCACACTTGCATTATCTCAAAACACTTCATAATACCAATAATAGTTAAACCATAATAAAACTTGAATTACCAAATTCAACTATTAATGTTTACTTAATAACTGAAATCCTTAATACTGAATCATCAATTTAAAAATAACCACATACATCCATGAAACCACTTTTCAAAATAACCATAGCAAAGCATCTTCTTTTCATCAACTGAAAGAATAACTAAAGCAAGAATTTCCAATACTATCCTTAGAAAACACAAGTAACAATAATATCCAATTCCTAACATCCAATTGCAATAATATAACTAATAATTGAAATATCAAATTTTATTGTCAACTGACCAATACAATTAACACTTAAAAATCAATTCCATTAAGTTGTCACATTCTAACTAACAGAGTTATTTGTAAATCCATGGAAAGTTAACAATCAAATTCATATACTAATGTTTAATGCAGAATTACACATTACCTACATATTTACCACCCATATAAAAATGCACTTGTTTCAATTCTGTCATCTCTGTTACAAATCACATATGTACATACTTGTAGGCGTACACACATATATATACATATGTATATACACTCACGGTATGTGTATATACATATATACATATGCCTTCCTACAAATATATATATATATATATGTACATACTTATAAGCATACACACATATATATACATATGTATATACACTCACGGTATGAGTATATACATATATATATATATATATATATATATATATATATATATATATATATATATATATATATATATATATATATACATTCCTATAAGTATATATATATATATATATATTTATGTACCCTTGTAATTATACAGAATTCAGAGCACTACATCATAATTGTAATTCTATCAGAAAACATACAATCAGATAACCCATTCGAAACATGAATTATCAATTACTGTTACCACACCAAATATCCCGCAGGTAGAAAATCTACTGCTATAGCACTTCATCTAACAGAACCCAATTCCTAATGAAAGATCACAATAGACCCAACCTATCCTATATAGCAACAACTATAGTATATTATAACCGGAACTTGATCCCCTCTTTCTAGAGCATATAACTGTCAACGGCCATATAAACAACTAACACTAGAGACCGATACACAGTTATACGATGATTCTCCTCAACATAACTTCATGGTAACCAAATCTCTCAACTCTTGAAACCAATACTACAGGCTCCTAGACAGAGAAAAACCCCTTGCAAGCCTCAAACCATGACACAACAAAATTTCTCATTCCAAGGCTCGACAAAACTAGTAAATCAACTACAATACTCAACAGTAAGCAACTAGATAACATTAACTGTTATTACTCACAGGAACAGTTATAAAATTAGAAATATGAAGTCAAAAACAAGTTACAAAATCACATATTGTTCCAAGGTCGATAAAAAAACCCTCTTTTCACAATGGTAACAACACTAAGCCAAACCCAAGAATCCACAGAACCCGATAACCACACAAAATAGAGAACACAATAACCTAGAAGTCTCGACACCCAAATACCTAGCGACAAGCCCCAATACCAATACTATAATAGTCTAATCCTGAAATGCAAATTAACATTCTAGAAGCTCGGTAAAATTGATCGCATAGATGCAAAAACTTCACAGTCCTAACTCCTGAATGTTACTCCCTAAAACACACACTACAGTTCCCTTGACCAGAATCACAATATCATACTCAAACAGAGAAACACATATTGCTCCCCAAAGCCCAGGAAATCCCACATCCACATATTCCTACAATACAGTATCGCCGAATTCAACAAACCCTAAACAATACTTCTAATTTACTGAACCAAAAACTTGACAACTGAAATCCCAAATATCAAACAGTGAACGTAAACACTACAATGTTCATAATCAAACATTTCAAAAGATATTTCCACAGAACACACGAACATTCCTAACATAATACATTATATGAATAAAAACTATTTTTAATGAAATTTTATAAAACCAAATTTATAAATAAAGCAAGAGTTGAGTTAGAGAATGCCCCATCCTTTATTACAGAGTGGGGGTGTTCTGAAACCCGAAAGTTGAAACCAAAGACCTCGCTCCCAAATGGTGAGCTACACCAACTATCTGAGCTCTTTGCTCAGTAGCAAAGCTAAACCCACCGAAAACATCCAAGAACCAAGCAATGAAACAGAGCACACCGTGACAGAGCTCATTTCACAAGCATAAAAACCGAATAGTGCTTCCAAATAATAAGCTCCAAGAAGAAAAATAGAACCGTGACAAACATAATGAAGAATCTCATTAATAATGCCCAGGCATACAACCATTTTTCCCTCCAAGCTGAATAGAACAACCCCATTTTCACAACCTTTCCAGGCATCAAACACATTACCTCATAACAGAGAAAACCTTGCCAATGCAAATGACCGACAGCAAACTGAAGTCATTCAATTCCCATATGCATGTTGTTGCTACATTAAATTTCAAACTTATCTTTCACTGCCACTTTCACTAAACAATCCAACAGTTGTCACTGCAGTACACGTACTTACCAAGAACTCCCAATTACACATGCTCAGAATTAAATCACATATGCATATAACAATCAAATCCCAATGCACATTCGAAACAAAGCAACACAAATATCTTAGCAAAATGAGATTGGTAAGTCATAGCCACATTAGATCATAGGTCACGAAAACCTTAGGAAATATTTCGTAGCCCAAAGCCTAGGTTAGAGAATTTACTAACCTTAAGCCTGTCTAACATAATCACATAGAATGTTAGGATAAATACTAATTCATTCTAACATTTTACTAATTTATTTTCCTTTAAATTTCAATTTCCATTTAACAATTAACATTAACACAATAAAATCATTTTAACCACTAACATTAACCATATAATTAACCATATTTTTCCTTAACAAATACAGACTACATATCATCGAAAATCACATTATTGGAATCTTAATAGCAGCATAG
>BSBK01003459.1:312500-355000 GCA_027943335.1 Chamaecyparis obtusa
ATCAGAATTGTTTATATTCACAAGTAAAAATATGGAATTATTAATAATAAAAAACTATCGATATTATTTAAAATGATATATATTTTAAAATAATATAATAACATTCTTAAAATTTTCTTATATATAATATTACTATTTATTATTTATATATTATATCTTTTATTTTATTTTTTATTTTTTTGGCAAAAATTTTATATTTATATTAATAATAAAACTGGTTCAAAAAAAGGGCTCCTGGGGAAAAGAACCAATAAAGAAAAACTTCGTTCGTTACCATTTTTACAAAGGAGACAGGTCTGTAATTTTTTTAGTTTGTGGTCCTAGCTATATAGTCAGTCATAGACCCAAATATATAGAGTATCAAAAAACAACCTTCCTAAACCCCCATAAGGAGTAAGGGGTGGATGTATGCAATAATCCACAACCTCTACCTTATCACAAATAATCTAAATTAATTAGGCAGGGAAGCCCATCAACCCAAAAACCCTTACATGATAATAATAATGAAGTTACATATAACCGAAAGGCCCCTGCCTAAATGTACATCAAAATTTTCCAGAAGCTGATAAGAAAAAAAGTAGGATCAACACGAATGATATAGAATTATAACAATCCCCAAAGATGAAGTAAACAAAATCTTCATCAACCATAGAGTAGCACCCGGGTAGGATTATGATCCCAGCTAATCGAAAGGACCTGCAACACACTAAAAAAGAGGTCTCAAAGATACAAAGTAATAAGAGATAGACAAAAATGGTTAAAGTGAAATTATTCTTGAGACTGGTCAATGCCATCCACAAGGTGAGATGGATGAGAAAAAAATAGCAAACTCCAAATCCTATCTGCCTCCAAATGAATAGAAGAACCGAGTAGCAAAGTCCTACACAGAATGCTGAGAAGGAGAAAGATTTCCTCTAGCTGGATCCAATTCAAGGTTCATCAAAGGAACTGATGTATCAACCAAAGCCAAGTTAGAGGATCTTCCCTTAGTAGTAGAGGAAGCATCTTGAGGAGAGAGGTTAGCATGAGAAATTGCCTCTAAATGAGCTAGAAGACCCCAAAATGGCATATGTTTTTGAAAATGCCTTTCCCCAATAAGCAACATCAACTAAGTTCCTGTGAATAATAAAATCCAGAGGTTTGACAGAAGAGGAAGCTATGCAATCTTTAATTTCCCCATAGATCATAAAGAACTTGTTTGAGCTCAATAGAAAATGACGTGGAAAGATATCACCCACACATGCTTCTCCTTCCCACAAATTATACCCTTGAATAGCAGCCAACAATTTTCATTCTAAATAAACTTAGGCCAGATAATAGCATTAGCCAACTGATACAGTAACAACCAAGATTGAGAAAGATCTATAAATATAGAATAGAATACAGAGATTATCTATGAGGGAAATATGATTCTCTTCGAGCTTGGAGACAAAATAGATTCCCCAATTAAACACCGAATGCACCTTCAACATTTTGGACAGTTAACATGGAACATAGAATCAATCAATTCATCCAAAATTTTACCTTCAAATGGGAGCTCCAATTCATCTGAGGGTAAGGAAACCCTTAAGTTCAAAGGTTTGAATTTGTCTGCAAGTCTTGAAGAAGCCATTAGAAAATAACTAGAGAAATAAAGACTTACCCAAATTCAGCAAGTTAAATACAGCAAGGCATAACAATGAAGACATTAATATATAGGAAGGCACAATGAAAATGAAAGGAGTGATAAATGCAGAAAGGACCTATGAAGCATGGGATCGTACACATTAATTAAGCCACAAAAATTATTAGATTTCAAAAAATCCACATCACATGTAATGGAGCCATCATGAAATAAACACAATGCTAGCTGAAGATTTTAAGGCATCGCTAGTCATAATAACTAGTCAAATCAAAAGCAATAGTGGCACAAACTAGTTAGGAGAATAATAATGAAATGAACATCCCAATTAATTATAAGACTTAAATAAGGAGATTTCAAAATCAAAGGAATGATCTAAAAATACGATCCTTGCTTACGCCATGAAGTCTACTGCAAAGTACAAAGCATGACTAATCATCATGACATAAATATCTTACAAATTTAAAGATACATGCCAAACACAACTCATTAGGAATAAAATATTGAAGAAAACCTAACCAATTAGACTTGAAGATATGCCAACCAATTATCAAGTTAAAAAGAGGGTGAAGAGATCGACTCAGAATCTATAATTTTGAAAATATAAAGATGAGATTTAGAGGATACTGACATGGAGGGGAATGATAAGGTGCATCCCTCCAAACCAAGTTTAGAGAGAGCATCTGCTAAATTGTTCCCTTCTCTAAAAATGTGGGAAATATAACACTCAAACAAGGAATCTAGAAGGAACCAGATCTACTCCAAAACATAGAGAATATTCTGGGAGAAAGCACACCTAGAGATGCAAGCATTAACAATCACTGAGGAATCTCCTTCAATATGGAGAGAATTACATTTTAACTTTTTAGTAGCATAGAGACCATACAACAAAGAAAAGGCCTTTGCTAAATTATTTGTCCCAGGAAGAATAGGGCAAGCCTCAAAATAGAGAGTAGATCCATAACAATCCCAAAGAGAAAAACCAATACCTAAATTTCCCGGATTGCCTTTCTAGAGGCACCATCAAAATTAAGCTTGATAAAGTCCTATTGAGGAGGAATCCACTTAACTTGGGATCTAACAGAAGTTATATCCTTAGGACACAAAGGAAAGGGGAGTGATGGAAATGATAGCCCCTTAAAAAAATTTGCCACAAAATTATCCCAAGATGAAAATATTTGACCACCCTTAAATTTGCAAGAGTAAGCATTAACAACTTCCACAATAGATCTTTCTAAAGACAAGAGCACAGATTCAAAAGGCGAAGGCTGACTATGGAAAATCCTCTTATTTCTTTCCCACCATAATGACCACAAAACTAGTGATGGAATAACAATCCATATACATGAAAACACTGATTTATGACACAAGATAGGTCAGGATTGAAATAGATCCCAGATTCCAAATGGGAGAGCCATAGGAAAATTAAGTTTTTTGCATCACAAACTACCAACAGAGTTGAGCCAACAGATAGTTTAAAAAGAGATGATCAACTGACTCTAGCTCTTGATTGCAAATGACACACTGAAAAGGGGCTGCAATATTAAGTCTAGTTAATCTATCACTAGTAAGGACTCTTTTTTTCAAAACTAACCATGAAAAACAACCCACTTTAGGAAGAATAGCAGAATGCCAGCAAAAGGAGAAATCTCTATGTTTAAGATCATTATTTTGCAGTGATTGGAGCAGCTCATATCCTTGCTTAATGGAATATGAACCATTATCTGAAGGAGTCCAAAAAAGTTGATCCTGAGCCCTAGATAAAAATACCACCTTCTCTAAAAGTAATTGGTTTGCACTAGAAACCTTATGATCATCAATTGGGAGTTTATGAAAGTCCTTCCAAATAACGAGCCCAAAATGAATATGAATTGAAGATACATAATCAATAAGAAAACATCCCCAATTTGAAGAAGTAATCTCCCAAACATCACTAAAAAAGTCCAAGGACATTAAAGGAGGGCATCAATTCCATGAATCATGCCAAAATCTAATAGAATCACCATTATGAACTTCCCAAGAAACCTGGGAAGTGATGATATGCCTAGATTTCATCATAAAATTCCAAATGGTAGACCCCTTTAGGGGATCCAAAGCAGAGATAATCCTAGAAGGGTTTGAATTATCTAAATATTTTTGTTGCATCAACTGACACCACTTAATGTCAGGATGAGAATACATCTTCCACACTAGTTTACCACCAAAGGCCAAGTTCCTATTAGAGAGGTCATGAAGACCAACCCCACCAGTAGGAGGATTCAAAGACATGTCAGATAAGGAAATAAGGGGAATCTTCTTCTGACCTGACATATTAGTTGTCCAGAGGAAATCCGTAATAAGACTTTCAATTTGACTGAGAGTTGACTTGGGAGCTTGCAGGACTGAAAAATAATAATTTGGAATAGCTGATAGGACCAATTTAATAAGAAAGATCCTTCCTGAGAGAGACAACCATCTAGCCTTCCAGGCAAGAATGTGGGCTTTCATACAATTAATAACTCCCTGCCAAAAGGAAGGTTTATTTTATCCCATAAAGAAAGGAATACCTAATTATGTAGAAGGAAGGTCATCATGGGAAAAGCCTAAAAGATTAACCACCTTATCTGACAACTTAGAGTCCATATGAAAGGTATAGACTTTTGATTTGTGAGCATTAATTCTCTGACCCAAAGCATGAGTATACATATCAAGGACCTTCTTAACTTGCTTTGCTTCACTAATAGAGGTTGATCCAAACAATAATGTATCATCAACAAAGAGGGAATGAGTTACTAAACTAGATGTGTTTTGAATTTTTACACCCAACCAGAGATTAGAAACATGACAAGCATTAATAAGATGACTTAGAGCTTCAGCCATTAAGATGAAAAGACATGGTGAAAGAGGATCACCTTGTCTAACACCTTGGGAAGATGGGAAGAATCCAGCAGGAACCCCATTAGTTATGATAGATAAATGAGCACCAGAAATACAAGCCTTGACCCATTTAAACCATTTCTTGGAGAATCCAAACTTAAGAAGAACCTTAATGAGGAAGGACCAATTCCATTTGTCGTAAGCTTTCATCATATCTAACTTAACAATAAAAGATAGAGTAGAAAACTCATGAATGGAATGAAGAGTTTCATGAGCCAAAATGGCCTCATCCGTAGTTTCCTAACCTAGGACAAAACCCCCCTGCTCAGGAGAAATAATCTTGGGAATAAGATGTTGCAACCTTAAATAGATTGCTTTTGTAACAATTTTATAGATAGTATTATAGAGTGAAATAGGTCTAAATTCTGTAAAAGATTGGGGGTCATCATTTTTAGGGATTAGGACAATGTTTGTGGCATTAAAACATTTAGCATAACTGTATTCTTCCTAGATTCTTCAAGAACAGCTAGAAGATCATGACAAATAACATCCCAGGTTTTTTGGAAAAAAAGAGTCATAAACCCATCAGGCCCTGGAGCCTTATTTGGTGAAAGGGAGAAAACAACCATCCTAACTTCATCCAATGTAAAGGGATCCATTAAAGATAGATTATCAATAGGAGCTATCAAGGAAGGAATAACATTAAGAACAAAATTAAATTTATCCTCATCAATAGGAGAGGAAGAAGGGGGACAAAGGAGATTTGAAATAAATTGAACACCTTCCTCCTGAATACCTTTTTCATCTAAAATTAAATTTCCCAAATCATCCTTAATAGAAAAAATGGATCTGGCCACCTTTCTCTGCTTAGTTGAAGCATGAAAAAATTTTGTGTTATGATCACCTACTTGCAACCATAATTCCTGAGACTTCTGTCTCCAATATTCTTCCTCCCTTGTACACAATTCAGCCCAAGATTACTAAAGTTGCTTCTGATTGAGATAAGTTTGTGGATCTAGGCCATTAGCAAATATTTCCTGGTTTATCTTAGCTAATTCCTTTTCAACTTTGGATTTTGTTCAAAAAAATTTTTTAAAACATTCACATTCTAGGCTTTAATCAAATTCTTAATGAAAGACATTTTTTTATAAAATTTGAACATCATTGACCCATCTACTACTGGAGCTGCCAACCACCACTGATTAAGAAGGGAGTGAAATGAGGGATGCCTAAACCCAAATTATTCAAACTTAAAAGAGGATCTAAAAGAAAGGGGGGAAGGATTAGAAGATAAATCAAAAGAAAGCTGGATTGGAAAATGGTCAGAGTTTGAAAAAGGAATGACTTCTACCAACATAGAAGTATGGTCTAATTTCCAACTTTGAGAACAAAGAAATCTATCTAGTCCAACAGATATCTGAGAAAAGTTGATTCTACGATTAGTCCAAGTAAAAGCACCATTCTCAGGAAAAACATCAAAAAGGACATTATCCAACACAAAATTATTAAAATCAGTGATTGAATGGATAGGAGGAGAGATTCCCCCTTTTTTATCATTAGCCCCCAAAATGACATTAAAGTCACCTGCAATGATGAACTTACAATTAGGGTATTGTTGAATAATAGAAGTGAGAGATTTCCATAAATGAAACTTATCCGAAGTAGGGGTGGGTCCATAAAAATTCATAAGAAAAAAAGATTGATTGAAAAATCTGACATTAACAAATTTCCAATTTGATCCATTCTGTGGGAATTGAACAGAAACTACAGTATTATTCCACAAAATGGCCAATCCTCCTGAAGCCCCAACAACAGATACACATATACTTTGCCAACCAAACCACTTACCCATAGTCAAATTGAAGGAATCCAAAGACAACTTAGTTTCTTGCAAAAGAACAATATATCCACGCACAGAATCAAGTCTAACCTTAATCCTATGCCTTTTGTCAGAGGCATTAATGCCTCTGACATTCCATGATAAGATCTTCATTGAGGAAAAGGAGAACGTTTAATCCTCCTCGTCGAACATCTCCTAGATGCAAACAAATTCCTATCCAAAGTAGATTGAAGACCAACTTGAATCTCCTCCAAGGCTTTAGTTGCCTTAGATTTTCTGCCTCTAGTTTTTGGAGTTTTAACAATAGGATTAGGGGAAATTGGTGTCTAAACAATTGAAGATTTAGAAACTTGGACCAACTTAACATCATGCATAGAAATACGCTTCTCATAATCAGGAGAAGAAACTAAGTGGTCATCTGAAAGAGATCTCAAATTCTTAGGTAGATTAAGTTGCCCAACAGAGCCCTCAAAACAATTAACTAAATTGTCATACGAAGAGATATGTTGAACAGGAACCTGAGGTGATGAGGTAGAAATTAATTGATCATCCAACAAATTATTGGAATCATGTAGAGGTTCCAAATGTTCAAGAGGATCATATAATGGTTGTTGTGCTGCAACTTATCAGACAACAAATCAATAGTGAAGTCATCAACAACATGCAACTGAGGAAAAACAACATACATTACTTCCATAGTCATTATTGTGGCATGTTCTTTAGTTACTTTCTTTAGTTTAATAGGGGAATTTGAAAACATCACAGACTTAACTACTGAATCAAAAACTGATAAGTCTAGAAATTTAAATATTGAGTTAGCTTTCGAAACAACAGCTCAAGAAGTATCAATGGCCAAAAGGAATGCAATGATATGGGGAAGATAAACTTTCAGCATATTAACCAATGAGGTCATGATATGAGATAGAATCATATGTGGAACAAAAGACTGAGGTACCAAAGCACCATCCGACTCAATACCCTGAGATGACACCTCTGGCTCAATTATATGACCATGAGAATGAGGCATTGGATGAGAATATTGGGGCATGAAATGAGGCTACTTTGGTAGTTTTTTCCCAATAGAAACTCTTTCCAATAGAAACTTGAGGAGTACTACCCAAATTATCCTAAGTATGAATCAGATGCACATTTTGGATAATGGGGGTATTAAAGGAACTAGAATGGTTATGAACCAGGGAGCATTTAGAAGGAAAATAAGTACGATCCTTATGAATAATCAAATTAGAACAATTAGGATCCTTACACTGATTTGTGAAATGACCTAAAAGATTTTCATAATATGAAGAAGTCTATGCATCCTGAATAACAATTCGCTGCCTCCAAGAACCCCACTTGGACCGGAGAGTAATAAACTTAGGAAATGGCTTGAGAATATCTAAAAAAATACAAACTCTAATAGAGCGATGCAATTCCTCATGAGGGGCCAGATCATGCCTAATAAATTTGCCAATCTTATTAGCAATGGCTTCAACAATATCTAGATCCCTATACTCCAAAGGCAAAGCTGGTAATTCAATCCAAAAAGGCATAAAAGAGCATGTAGAGTCATTCAAACTGAAATTAGGGGACCATTATGTTAAACAAATTCTAATTCCATTACAAAACCAATAACTAAGATGAAGAACATCATTGCAAGCAATTGAAGAGTCAAAAATTACGACAAAAAAAATTAAAGCATGATCTAAATAGAATAAGTCCAAAAGCCCTAACCAATAGTTTTTAGCCCAAGAATGAAATTCAGCAATGGGTAAAAAGGACCAGATATTACCAATGAGCACTTTTCCGTGCATATACACTACCTACGATTCCAAGATGCCATCTGCAAAGTGGAGAACTAGCTCGCAATTCCCCAAATCAAGCTCCATAGATTGATTCAAAAAAATTTTCCCCGAACCATCCATCTTCAAGAAATTAGGGCTCTCTTGCTACTTGCCAGAACCCCAAGTGACCCGAACAGGAATATTATTGGGTGTAGTAAAAAAATAAGGAGGCGAAGAATGAACATTAGGGTTTTGAAGGGGAATACTATTTGGTGAGGTGACAAAATTAGGGGATCGAATAGGTGGAGAATTAGGCCAAGAAAGAAAAGAAAGAATATTAGGATCAAAATCTCCAATTAAGGTGCCATCAAAAGCATGAATAAGAACTGGATGAAGAGGTCCTGAACATATATCAAAATAAGGATGAATCCTAGGATGATAAGCAACAACCGAGGGTTTTGGAACATGTGAAACCCTAAAATAGTTATTCCAGCCAGTCAGATTACCAAATTGCAGAGCCTTAGACCAAAATCCAGATCTGCCTTCCGAAGCATAAAAATTCCCTTTTTGACCATGCCCCCATCCTTGGGTTCCCTGAAGAGTCTTAGTATGCTGGAATGGTTGCCCATGATGAAACCTCTACGAACCATAATGAAATCTCTACGAATCCTTTCCTGGGTACATATCCCATGCACCATTCACCTGCACTCCATTAGCCTGTCCTCCATTAGCCTGTGCTCCATTCACATGCACTCCTTTCACCTGCTCTACTCTCACTCCATTCGCAATTCTTGCACCAATCGCCATCCAAAAATTATTATTATTTATTATTATTATTATTATTATTATTATTATTATTATTATTATTATTATTATAGGAATGTTTCATATCTTTTATTTTATTAATATTATAACTATTTACTATTGATATACTATATTTTATAAATATATTTTTATCATATATAATATCATAATTATTTATTTTCAAAAATTAAATAATATTATTTGTAAAACTATTGATATTCATGTATAATATAACTATATAACTCTCAAACATTAACTAAAACCACATCTTAAATATACTTAACCCTAATTTATAATAATCATTTGAGAATCTAATAATGAACATAAATAAATTTAAAAGAAAAAATATTTAATAATAAAATACATTATTGAACTCTAGTAGTAAGAAGAATTACTTTAATAATAAAATATCTTAGTGAGCTCTATTGGAAAGTTCGTTAACCAAGAAAAATGAATATCATTAAACATATTTTATTGTAACTCCTAAAAATTGCTCCATGTTATTATAGAAAGATAAATATATGCATTGAAAATTATGCCAGCAATAGAATCCATAAAAAAGTTAGTGTAATAAATGTGAATTGATATATCTTTTAAATCGCACGAAACAAATATAAATGTCTACAAATTAAAAATATTTTGATTAAATAAGTTAGCATGATGACATGTGGCTACATTTTAACTTATTGTGATCGATGTGAACCTAACCTATTTGGAACATGCGTAGACAATCAAACGATAGTTAAAAGAAACATATACCAAACATATAGAAAAATATTCACAAGCCACCTTGGATTCAGCTAAAACGAGAGTACCCTGTCACAATTTGATTTGCTCTTATGATAGGGATGTGGGTGTGCTCTCAAAACACAATGATCATGTCCCCAATTTTGTTTAGGAAGGATTAGGATCATTTGGAAGCCATGGAGACCCCATAATGGCACAAAACCAGGTATGGTGAACCTAGTTTGCCCCTAGGATTTCAAGGGTCCAAATGAAGCAAATGCATAGTCTAGATTAATGAATGTTATGCAAGGTTGAGTTTAGACAAAAGATGAGTGTGATATGATGTGGAAATGATATGAAAATCTTGAAAATGAACTCAGTTAATCCATTAAGCTATGCTAGGATGAGTTATGAAAGCATAAAATAGAAGTAAATCTAACAATGCTAAAAATTATGCTAAGTCTAGATGAAAATGAACATGATAACAATGATTAATATGAAAGATGTGAATTAGTGAATTTCTCTTGTAAGGGAGACTATTTATAGGATTTTGAGGAAGGGTTTGGGTTAGGAAGGGTAGTTAGGGTAAGAGTCAGGGTTAGGGGTAGAGTTAGGGGTATGGTTAGAGGTATGGTCAAAGGGATAAGGGTTAAGGGTTGCTCACACATGTGTGAGAAACACTAGGGAAGTGTGCTAGGGAACCAAGGTGGAAGAAGAGACATGGGATCTCATTAAGAGGTTGTAAGAGCCATTAATGAGGGTGTAAGGGGCCATTAATGAGAATGTAAGGCTCATTAATGAGGGGGTTGACTAGAAGTCAAAGGATGAGGGTTTAGGCTAAGAGGGTTAGCAAACACCCCTTAAGTAGGTTTAGGGAGTGATTAGGAAAGTGAGGATAGGTTTAGGGTTTTCTAGAAGATATCTAGGGTTTTTGGCTTTTAAATAAATACTTAATTTAATTAAAGGGTTCTAAAACATAATTTATTAAATATTAATATATTGGAGGGATAAACATTCAAATTAGATTTAAATATTTTTGGGAGGGGGTTCTTCATTAAATGTCTCTAATTAAAATAGGAGAAGGGATAATGACAATAAAAATAATTAATTAATTAAATAATTAATTAATTAATAAATAATTATGTCATCAAGTCTTTTATCAACTAAACATAATTTTAATTGGCAAGTGGATTTTTAGGTGTCTATATTTTGCCCTTGTTTGATGTGATGCCGCAAGTGGCATGGCATCAAAGACAAGAAAATAAGATGCCCCATGCTAGAATAGAAGATAAGGGGTTGTGCCTCCTCAAGAAAATAATGCAAAGAGGAAACTTTGTGGAATTTTATCGAAAAGAACACAGAGAGGAAAGGAAAGGAAGAAGAAAGATGGAAAGGGGAGGTAAATAGATGTCCTTGCAAGCAAAAAGATGCATGAATGCAATATGATGTGAGATGCAAGATTAATCGATATGATGCAGAATGAGGGGCCTTTGGAGAGCTCATTGTGCAAATGTGTAGAGCACGACCTAGTTTGATATAGCAACATTAGAGACCTACCAAGGGTACTGGGAACACAAGGCCTTGTCACCAACATTGTAGAGGACTAAAGAAAAAATACACACAAGGGTTTCCCCAGTATCATGCATGAATCCAAGAGGAGGCATGGTAGAAACGATGTTGGAGAAACCACAAACAAACAACACTTCCCAAGTGCACCATGTAACCTAGAAGATCACATGTGAAACATGCAAGGGTCATGTTTGACTAACTCACAGGTAGAAGAAAAAGATCAAAAGACCTTGCCCCAGATTACCCTTATTTGCGCGCACCATGATATAAAGGATCATGGTGACATTGAGGAGAGGAACAATGAGAAGCTGTAAAAGATAAACAAGATCCAAAAGATAAAATCCAAAACCAAAGTGATAAATCCACAAAATGTCCTTTTCCAAGGAGAAGGATTGATTTTATTGGTGGGGGGAAGATTAGGTTGAAACGTGATGAAGGATACATCCAACACAGATCCAGTTTGGATTGATGATGGAAGATTAGGTCAGACATGAGGAAGGATACATCCTGCAAGGACCAGTTTGATGAGGAGAATGTTGTGTTGATGTTGGAAAATGATGAATCAAAGATAATCATGTGATCAAATCAATTGCAGGACTGGCGAGGAGATGTACAACAAGACACGATGATATTTAAAAGTAAGCTCAAAAGATATACAAAGATTCAAAAGAACCAATGTAATAATAAGTATCTCACACACCTTTTTCCATAGGTAGGATGATGGATGATGATTGATTTGATTGAGGATTGGTATGATATGAGGAAGGATACATCCTCCAAAGACCGATGATGGATTGTTGAACTAGGATTCCTATGACAAGAGATAGGTAAGATACTCGAACCTCAAAAGGACCAAGGGATGGTTGCTGAAGTGCTTAGATGGATAGGTCACGATGACTCAAGGGCTAAGTAATGAAGAGGATGAGACCTATAGACACATGTACAAATGAGTCTAGGTGACAACATGACCGACGTTAGGTTACAAGAATCAAGATTTAGGATGTACAAGGGATATGGGGATGAAGCTAACACTACAAAGATATGTAAGATGATGCCCCAGTTGGGCTAGAAAGATGAGATGGGTTGATGGTGGATAGGGTTGATGAAGGATGATGTACCCTAAAATGATATGAATTTGGGAAGGGTGCATCCTAACGATGATGATTGGATTGAGATCAATACTTGCAACCATGATAGGGACAAGAATAAGGATGTGATTGGATAGGTTGATTGGATGTTTGATCTTAGATAGATAGAGGATATGGATAGGATTTGCAGATGATAGAATGTAGGGGATTTGGATAGAGGAATGTTGAGGATTTAGATGAAGGAAGATATGGATTGAGAGATGGAAGATAAGGACTTGGATGGAGGAAGATTTGAATGGGGAGATGGAAGATAAGGATTTGGATAGGTCTCCAAGGAATATGTCACCAAGGAACAAGGGGTAAAAGTACAAACCTATGTCACACTTGTATAAAGGAAAAGGTCAACAACATGCAAATTTTTTAACTTTAACAACATAAAAGTGGCATTTGTGTTTAGAATTTGAAGATGATGTAAACTAATGAAATGTGTAAAATTGGATGAATTTTATGCCTGTAATTTTTAAAAAAAAAATTGAACAAAAATTTACATATTTTTTCAATTTTGAAGTCCATTTGTTTATTGCTGAAATATGCTAAAAATATAGGGTCTAGTTCCCACCAAAAAACTATATGTAAATAATCTTTTTTTCCTGTGATTTCAGAATATGTTTTAGATGACACATTGTATAGCTAGTGCAGGAAAAAAGAAAGATTGGATTTTGGTATATATTTTATCTGTTATAACTATCCAAAGTCAGCGTTACCTGAAATGAACAATTTTTTATTCCGACCAAATCGATTAGCGTGCTTTAGGTTAGTGAGTCTATCTTACGAATTAACTTTAATTTAATAATTTTGAGTTAGTACTTTTAATTTTCTTAGTGTTAAAACTGTGATTGTGAATTTATTGTATTTCAAAATGTCTTATTTTTTTTTTATGCATAGATGATTTAACGTTGAGTTATTTGACACGAGAAAAAGTTACCAACTTGAAGATTAGGTAAGATTAGTGAAATGACATCAATTTACTATTTAATTATTCAAATGTACATAAATCTCAACTAGGTAAGTAAAACTCAAAGAATATCAACTACCTTAACATGTTTTCATTTGACTAATAATTAGTTCGTTTACTCTTTTCCAAACTATTCAAATGTTTTATCATTTCTAATACTCCAAAAAATCTACAATTACATTCATTAAAAAACCTTCTAAATATATCTATTTTAATTTAAATATTAAAAAATAAATAAATAAATAAATTGTTTTTTTAAGCTATACTTAATTTATTCATCCATCTCAAAATAGTGATTATTTTAAATTATGTGAAAAGAGTAAATAAATTAGATATTTAATAAATGGATGTATGCATGGTATGTCATGAAATGGGAAGATGGTAGGGGAATCTATTGGCTCCATAGCCGGTTCCAAAGATGCACACCCCAATCATGCACAAGAGCAGGTAGGTATTTGGGAAGAATTTTACGTATTTTGTTTGCAGTCGACAATTTATTCATGGGAGAAGAAATGGTCGGCATTAAAAATGATTATGTCATGTTATCGGTGAGGAGTTGAAGGAACCTATCTTGATCAACATATGAAATACAAACGTCATCTACTACGTATTGCTTATTGCTATGGTTAACCCAGTATTGCAGGTGACTCAGAATTTTGGAGGCCAGTATAAATATCATGGAAATACGATAAGCTTTACACAAGACATAAACAACATTGCAAATATTCTTCCACAAAGAATACGAGAACTCGATATACTCATAGTTCAAATATTGCATACAATAGACCAGTCCTATGATTGTTATGTGTTAAGGTTTTAGGATCATGGAAAATGTAATAGCACTATCTCATTGTATGTGTTTTCCAAATGCAACAATCTCTTGCATTTATATTAAGAATGAGCCAAGAAGAGACATGTCCCTTCATGGGACATGTCTATTCATTATTATGTAATTAACATAATGACAATTATGATTATATATATATATATATATATATATATATATATATATATATATATATATATATATATATATATATATATATATATATATATATATATATATATATATATATATATATATATATATCTTTGAGTATTATATTAATTTCTCTTATATTTACATAATAATAATAATAATATATTTTATCAATTTAACCATTTAGTTATTATGAGAATAATTATAATCTAACTTTGTATATACATATATATCAATGTATATAGTAATATCAATTATTATATATATATTGATATATATGTATATATATAATAAATCATTTCTCATAATAATCATATAGTCAGTATTATGATCATTTTATCTGATCAGAGCTATAAACATCAACACTCCCTCTCAGCTAGGGAAGATAAAATGTAACTCACAATAAGTTCATAAATTGTGAGTCTTAGTTCCCAGGTGGATTGCCTCTATCGGCGATTCTATCCATAGTTCCTAGGTGGATTGCCTCCATCGACAATTCGATCCACAAGCTCCTGTGTGGATTGCCTCAATCGGTGATTCTATCCACAAAATCATGAGCTATGGTATGGATTGCCTCCATCAGCGATTCTATCCACAAGCTCTTGTATGGATTGCCTCCATCGGCAATTCTATCCACAAACTCATGAGCTTCAGTGTGGATTGCCTCTATCGGCGATTCGATCCACAAGCTCCTATGTGGATTACCTCCATCGGTGATTCTATCCACAAACTCATGAGCTATGGTGTGGATTGCCTCTATCGGTGATTCTATCCACAAGCTCCTATGCGGATTGCCTCCATCGGTGATTCTATCCACAAAATCATGAGCTTCAATGTGGATTGCCTCTATCGGTGGTTCGATCCACAAGCTCCTATGTGGATTGCCTCCATCGATGATTCTATCCAAAAACTCATGAGCTTCAGTGTGGATTGCCTCTATCGGTGATTCTATCCACAAGTAAGATATGTTATCACAAAAATATCTATCATAATAGAAAAGTTATTGCAAAATCATCACCTTCCAATAACTTTAACAGATACAAGTGATAATCATTTGGAATTCATCACTTCCTCATGATTTACACGGGGGGCAGGCCCATTAAAAAATTCATAATTCATAAGTATAATAATCAATTATATCAAGTTTACCTCATAAATGTTTCACCTTCAATAGTAAACTCCCTCTCAATCAATATGATCAAGATTGTCACAAGTTGAACTGAACCATCTACTCCCTCTGAAGCTCAAGTTTATCAACTTCTTGACCTCATTTGAAATATTAGACTCTCTTTGCATCTAGTCTCAATCATCAATTTATTTTCAAGCATCAAGTTATTTCTCCCTTGAATGAAATTATCTTGTGCTTTTGTCCTAAAGGTATGTCAGAGAGAGATTACAAATAGCTCACTAAACTATATTATCCCAAAGAAATATTAATGATGAAAGCATACAATATTTTCTATCCCAATGTTATAGTATGATTTAATAACTACATAAAAAGAATTTATGAACATTAATCAACATGGAATACTCATCTTTTGATTAATGTAATGATCCTTTTCTTATTTGCACTATAAAAAGTGTTTGTAGCTTTTAATCAAAGAACTCTCTTTGTTCAGAAATCTGCATAGACCTGTACAAATTTGGTCATAACTTTTGAACCTGACAATTTCTTTCAAATTGCTCCAGTGCAATTCTTCTAAATTTTCTTATCACCAACATATCTCAAATTCAGCAAAATCCAAAAGTGCATTTGTAAGATATGGTCCTCATACTGAGACTGTAATTTTCTGAGACAGTCACACATTCACCATTAACAAACTACTCTCTTACATTTGCAACTTGGCTCTAATACCATGTTAAGGTTTTAGGATCATTGCAAATGTAATAGCACTATCTCATTGTATGTGTTTTCCAAATGCAACAATCTCTTGCATTTATATTAAGAATGAGCCAAGAAGAGACATGTCTATTCATTATTATGTAATTAACATAATGACAATTATGATTTTATATATATATATATATATATATATATATATATATATATATATATATATATATATATATATATATTGTTGGATACAATTATCTAAAGGAGATCGTTGGATTAATTGTGTGTTGTCTTTGATGTCACACAAATGTCATATCAATTATCATTCTCAGTATCTACCGAGCTCAGTCGGTCAGCGAGGCAGTTTTCAATGTCTACCGAGATCTCTCGGGTGTCAAAAGAGAATATGACAGAAAATAGTGTTAACCGAGCTTCCTCAGTTATCGAAGGAAAGTTAGTGGTTACCGAGATCACTCGGTCTCTAAAGGATGTTGCAGAATTCGCTGTGGTTACCGAGCTCACTCGGTCACCGAAGGAAATCTTTTCAGGATTAGTGTTTACCGAGCAAGGTCGGCCTAGTAAAGGATTTTGTTGATTTTAGAAATGAAGTTTGTTTATCCCAGCCGACTGTTGTAATGATTGTTAAAATTTGTAATGATTATTAGTGTTGACTTGACAATCTGAATGGACAATCCGAATGGTATATATATAGAAGGTCAAGTGGTGAATTGTGTGGAAGTGTGCAAGTGTGCAAGTGCAAAAGAAGGAAAGTGTGAGCGAATTTTGAAGGATGGTTAGATATCCTTGAGGAGTAGTAGAGATATATTTGATCAGGAAGGATCTAGTGAAGCAAAACAGAGATTTGTATTCAGCAATTCAGTTGCATCTTAACCAGGTCATTTCATTGTTATTTTCTTACAATTGTAGCAGTGATTTCAAAATCTCTTAACCGAGTTGGTTTTACAGCCATTTTGTAAATCCTCTAACAAGGTGACAGTTCTATTGAATTATTTCAAAAGACCTCTTACAAGGCCACTCCTAATAGGGTGATTAAATCCTATAACAAGGTCACACCTAACAGTGTGTTTTGTAACCTTTTACCGAGTTGGCTCCTAATAGGGCATCACTTCAGAAGAGTGAAAAATAGTAACTAGTTACATTGGTGGTTTTTCCCATATTGGGTTTCCACGTTAAATTCGGTGTCTCTTGTGTTCATGTTATTTTCTTTATTCATATATGTTAATCATTGGTGAATGCTTAAGAATAGTTATAATTAATACTCACTGCAATGACCGAGCTTCAGCACTTCTCTGTATGTTTACCGAGTGACAACAGTAAATGATTTAATAAGACATCTAAGGATCTGTGGTAATATTCTATGGTTAACTGATTCACCCCCCCTCTCAGTTACTACATCTATATTTCCAACATATATATATATATATATATATATATATATATATATATATATATATCTTTGAGTATTATATTAATTTCTCTTATATTTACATAATAATAATAATAGTATATTTTGTCAATTTAACTATTTAGTTATTATGAGAATAATTATAATCTAACTTTGTATATACATATATATCAATGTATATAGTAATATCAATTATTATATATATATTGATATATATGTATATATATAATAAATCATTTCTCATAATAATCATATAGTCAGTATTATGATCATTTTATCTGATCAAAGCTATAAACATCAACATTATGTCAGTAGGAGACACATTATAGATTCATTGCAATACAAGGTAAAATTTGACCCATACTATAGGGACGTCACTATCAACATTGAATATCTTACAGAGATTCCAGAAACAAGTACAGATGTTTCAAGTATGCTCAAAACCATTGAAATAATTGAAGACATGGTGGTGCCAAATAAAGACATGGACATTGATGAAGAGCTAAATCAAAATAGCATAGCATACACAACACTGAGGGTTTATTGGATATGGTATTTTTGTCTCTCTTCCCAAATGGATATGCACAGGTAATGCAACCACGAATAAGGGAAGTGCACATCCATGAATTTTCACAACACTTAATGAGGTTCCACGACAAAAGATTTGGAAGGCACCCCCAATTTAGATATTTCATCTTTAATCTCATGTGTAGCCATTGTAGTCAAGATGAAATATCCAAATAAGCCAAAGACAACATAAAAAATATATAGATTTTGACATATCCAAATTTTAATAGTTTATGACAAAACAAAATAATTTAAATCACTATTATAATAATTTAAATTTCACAAAATACATTTATCCTAACCCTTTCAAAAACATTAAATTTCTGAAAAAATACAAATCTATTTATTCTTTCGATATTATATTTTCCTAATTTTTTTATTAAAAAGAATCAATAAAACTTCAAGTCGATTTTGCTGCCATTGGGCCCCAACACAAAGTGCATGAGACATAGTTTCTAGATAAAATTCCAAACCTGTGTTAATATATTTCCAGTCCAATATTACTTACATTAAAAAAAATACAAATCATTTTTTCTGCACACTTTCTTGGTATTGGCATGTGGCGTGCCTCTGAATATGATGTGGAATGAGCGATAATACAACAAAAAATAGCACAATAGAAATCAACGATCCATTCATTTCAATAGTCTTGTAAGGCTAGGGTAATCTTTCAACTGTCGATGCATTTTTTGAGGTTGATGCCTTTCATATAAGAACCCCTTTGGGGTAATTAAATATATCCTCAAGGCACCTATTATAGTTAAGAGTGATTATGATTTAAGATAGGCTCCTCCCTAGAGAAGGATAGATAGGACATCATTAATATTAGTCTTACCATCCAAAGTAATAGTTCCTCTACTAACAAGTAACTTAGGAGTATTGTCACCAAACCTAACTACACCTCCATCATATTTATCAAGTTCAACAAACTTATCTTTATCACCTATCATGTAATGTAAACATCCAATGTCTATTATCCACTCAGATCTCTTATCTACTCTAGATACTAGAGATTTCTCTCCATGCACAGGTTAATAGCTACAAATCCTATCTCATCAGACTCGTCATACATTGACTCATTATCAGTTGTACCTTCACTAGCATAATAGCATTCTTTGTCTTCACCTCTTCTAGAACTATATGATTTATACTTATACTTTGACACCCTTGTTGGACATCTAGAAGAGAAATGACCAATCTTATTACATGAAAGGCATTTCAGAGGTAATTTTCCCTCTCTCTTTGCGATCAAAGCCATGATTTGATCATCAAGTACTTTATCCTTTTCCAATTCTTCTTTCCAATCATCTGCATATTCTCCAAGATCCTCCTCATCATCTTCATCATATCTTCTAGAACTAGAAACACTTGCAACTTTCTTTCCTTTATGAACTGTAGCCTTAAATGCAGTCTCTAGTTTAGGTAAAACATCTTTCATCAAAGTAGTTTCAAAAGAAGACAACTTATTGATCAAAGTCTCTCTATTAAATCCATTAGTAAGAGGAATGATCTCTTCAATAACATGTACCTCATTAGCATATTCATGGGTTAAAGATCTTATTACCTTCCAAATAATCTCATTCTCAGTGTAGGCTCCTCCAGAATTTCTAATCCCAATAGAAGCTTTAGTAACTCTTTGAACATAAGCTCAGACATTTTCTCCTTCCATCATGTGTGACTTTTCCATCCTTCCATTCCATGTTTGTAACCTCGCATGCTTAGTGTGAGCATCACCTTCATATAAATGTATCAATCTATTCAAAATATCATGAGCCTTATCCAAATCTTTAACTTCAATAAATTCAGCCTTAGACATAGCACTAATTAAGGCTTCCCTAGCTACCATGTTTTGACAAAATACCTTTTTGTCATCATAAGATGTTGTCCCAAGGTTCGCTTCATCTATAATGTTTGTATCATTCAATGTGATCATCCAATATTCCAGTCCCAAGCACACTAGATGCATCATCATTTTGTTCTTCTGATTGTCAAAATTCTTTGTATCAAATTTAGGATTGTCCTTCTTGAAATTAGCCATAGTCAGGATCACCTCAAGCTGTTAAGTTGGTGAAAATACCTAAAGGTCCCTGACATTTCATGATACGATTTCTGTTGGATCCCAAGGGAGGCCTTTTCTCCCTTGGAAATTCTCCTCTTCCAAAAGTTAGCCACACTTGAGAGGCCTTTCTCCGTGCAGTCTGTTCCTCTCTCGTGTTTATTGGTTTTCCTTCCTCTACCCTTCTTGCCTTTCCTTAGTAGTCTGGCCACAAATTGGCTAGTCTACCTATGGTCAATCTAATCGAGTGCATCCTCCCAATTGTTCTCCTCTGATACCATATCTTCTTCTGACTGGTTAATATCTCCAATTTCATCCACATCTTCTTTATGCAATTCCACACTCGTGTTTTCCTTGGTTTAAAAATCCTCTAAAGTAGACTGCATTTGTGGTCCTTTTTTTGGAGATTTAGGAAGATTGGGGCAAGGGTAGTTAGGTTCCTTCCTCATCACCAGCTCCAAGTTTGAATCTACCAATCCAGGGATCACAACCATTGTGCTTGTGGTTTTTGGCTGCCAATATTATTTCTTCTTTGGTGGGATTCGACAATTTCATTTGTCCTATGATTCCTTCTCCCACATCTCAAGCAAAAAAATTTGTCTTCTTCGTTCTCAAGGTGTTGTACCCAATCTAGATTGTGTGCCCTATGTTTGATTTTTTTTAGAATATTGCAGATTGTCACAATCTTCATTCTGGTGTAAATAGAAGAATCAGCCTCAGCAATATCAGAATCAATCTCCATAAGGGTTCTAAGTGTTCTCCCAGTTTTCTCTAGGGCTTCTTCAACATTCCAATATTCCATTGGGAGACTGTGTAATCTAACCCACACTAGTTTTTCCTATGGATCAGTTTTGGTTGAATTGAAGTTCCTTTGCCACTTTTGCATATATAGGGGTTGTGATTCCATACTCTAGGTACCGTTTTGCAAGATTTTCTCCCGTTCATTCTCTAAAGCAAAAATGACAATAAAGAAGCCTTTCAGGAGAAACTTTGTGATTAGAGGGCCTTTCCTTGACTCCTTGATCCATTTGTTGATTTTCTTTCTTTTAGGTCTGGTTACTATAAAATGACAGATGATTGCCAAATCATCCTGGAAATTGAGGTCGCTATTTTAATCTCTTTTGATACATCGATTGTTGGTATCTCCTCCAAGCATTCTCTAAAACCATCGAAACCTTGTGTCTTCTTGTTGATGTCCTAAACTGTCACTGATTTACCCCAATCAAATTTGTCTTTTTTCGCTAAGCCATCTACCGGATGCGAGCCGCTCTACTCCATCTGCTCGGTATTAATCAATATCTTATTTTAATTTAAATACTAACAAAATATGCCCCTAGGAAATATAATTAGTTTAAATAACAAATAATATTATACTTGTGCTTGTATTTTATATAACTACATAACAAGATAATAATGATTTAATATTTGATAATTATATAGTTAAATTTATGTTATCCATCAGTGCATATTATTAATGACTTATGAAATTAAATTTATAATTTTAATTAAATCTATAATTGATACAATATAGATATACACAATATTAAGTGGTATTATATTTAACTCTATTAGCTTTTCAAAATATTATTAATCTCTATTTTATATTCTCCATATCCTTATATTTGATATTACAAATTATATTATATATATATCACAATTGATTAAATATTCCATATATAACAATATTGAAATAAAATTTATGAGTCAAAATCAAATTAAATTTATAGAACTTTTTTATTTAAATTTAAATTTAGATTTTTTAATTAAAATACATATACATTAAATATAATTTATAATGATGTAGAAAATATATATTACTTTAAATATTACAATTTACATCTTTAAAGTTTATATTTTATACTATTTTAATTTATATTTGATATAAAATAAGCATTAAATAGAACTTTATTTTATAATTAATCAATAAATTCCATTTCATTAAAATATTAATTTTCACCAAGTTCTCCCATCCAAACGACTATGCAACGGGAAGAAAATCATGCAATATACTTGAACTGTGGTTATCCATCTGTGCATTTCATCATGACCATCATTCATGATGGATACAGTTTTGAGTACTGTATAGACGTTTCCGTCGACCTCATGTACCTACTATGAAAAAATAGATAGACCATCGCACACATTGCACACCAACGTGCTTTAGTAATTTTTAATTTGATTATTAATTACCCAAACTATGGTTCTTTCAGTCCAATTGAATATGGCAACATTAAAAAAAGGTTCTACCATGTGAGAGGTGGGGAATCGGTCTCTCTCAACAACATGTGAAAGACAAACGTAAAGTGGGGTTTTGGGAGTTTTGTCTCTTCGTCCAAGAGCAGATTAAGATGTGGTATTCATGATTGGATGTGACAAACTGTTGCTAATAATTTATTGGAGAATCATGTATAACATTTCAAAGCCTTTCTAGTTTCCAGTTTCCACTATCTATAAAATATGAAATAAAACATCGTAGAGAAATATAATAAATAAAAATACATTAATAATAAGTTATGAATAAATATAATTATTCTGAAATTATATATTTAAACTTTTAACAATAAATTATATTTAACATATAAATTTATTTTTAAAAAATTTGTGGATTTTTAGGTGTCTATATTTTGCTTCTGTTTGATGCGATGTCGCAAGTGGCGTGGCATCAAAGACAAGAAAATAAGATGTCCCGTGCTAGAATAGAAGATAAGGGGTTGTGCCCCCTCGAGAAAATAATGCAAAGAGGAAACTTTGTGGAATTTTCTTGAAAAGAACACCAAGAAGAAAGGAAAGGAAGAAGAAAGATGGAAAGGGGAGGTAATTAAATAGACCTCCTTGCAAGAGAAAAGATGCATGAATGCAATATGATGTGAGATGCAAGATTAATCAATACGATGCAGAATGAGGGGCCTTTGGAGAGCTCATTGTGTAAATGTGGAGAGCACAACCTAGTTTGATATAGCAACATTAGAGACCCACCAAGGTTACTGGGAACACAAGGCCTTGTCACCAACATTGCAGAGGACTAAAGAAAAAATACACACAAGGGTTGCCCTAGCATCATGCATGAATCCAAGAGGAGGCATGGTAGAAATGATGTTGGAGAAACCACAAACAAACAACACTTCCCAAGTGCACCATGTAACCTAGAAGATCACATGTGAAACGTGCAAGGGTCATGTCCGACTAACTCACAGGTAGAAGAAAAAAATCAAAAGACCTTGTCCTAGATTGCCCTTATTTGCAGCGCACACTGATATAAAGGATCGTGGTGACTTTGAGGAGAGGATCAATGAGAATTTGAAAATGATAAACAAGATCCAAAGGACAAAATCCAAGATCAAAGTGATAAATCCACAAAATGTCCTTTGCCAAGGAGAAGGATTGATTTTATTAATGGGGGGAAGATTAGGCCGGAACGTGGCGAAGGATACATCCTACAAGTATCTCACACACCTTTTTCCATAGGTAGGATGATGGATGATGATTGATTTGATTGAGGATTGGTCTGATATGAGGAAGGATACATCCTGCGAAGACCGATGATGGATTGTTGAACTAGGATTCCTATGACAAGAGATAGGTAAGATACTCGAACCTCAAAAGGACCAAGTGATGATTGTCGAAGCACTTAGCTAGATAGGTCACAAAAACTCAAGGGCTAACTAACGAAGAGGATGAGACCTATAGACCAAACGGTTCTTTTTGATCTCTTGCCATCGAAATTGCTTATTATATTCTCGTCAATTTCAAGTAACCATTTAGTTATTCTTGAAGGTCTCAATTTTGATGTTTGTCTTTCTTCCTCCAAAGGGACTTCATTTCTCATATAATTTGGAGATGTGTTACGTTGATTTGGTTCTTGTGTACCATTATCATTGTCAATTCCTTCATATTCAATCAGTGGATTGTCATTAACAATGTCCACACTTCCATTGTCCACATCTACATGTTCATTTTCAAAACCTACATTTTCATCTTCAATCCCTACATTCTCATTTTCAATATTATTGTCATAAATCATTTCAAATTCAAGTTCTTCACTTGAAACCACATTCAAAGGTGGGTCTATGCTGACATCTTCATTAATATTTAACATACCTTGTCTCTTGTTCCGATGGGCAACCCTATCCATTTCTCTATACACTTGAATATCTTCATTTGTGAGTCTCATCTTCCATTTATGCTTTCGAAGACTACTACTCCCCATAGTTAGACCAAAAAGGTGATGCAAAAACCTTTGGTAATAGAGAAAATCCAACCAACAAGTGCAAAAAGTAGATTTTTATCTTCTTTAAAGACAAAACGTGATACACTACAACTCGACTCCCGTGATTCTACAAAAAAAACGTGCCTCTCTGGAGGGACCCAAAGAATATTGTTTTAACTTTTCACTAGTAAATATAATTTGATATCTGAAAATATCAGATATCTGAACATATTAGATATCCGATATTATCCAATATCCGAAATCTCCTACCAAATTTTTTTTGAAATCTATCCTACTCTCTCCCCTTCCCCTTCTCTCTCTCTCCTACTCTCTCTCTCTCTCTCTCTCTCTCTCTCTCAGGTTTGAATTTTTGTTGAAATTTTTCATGTACATGTTTCAGGAGGTGCCATTTGTTTTTTCGATGATCACAGATTGATCGGGGTCCGTTTTTGCACTTTTTCGAGAGCTGAAAGTTTTATTTAGGACTTCGAAATCATCTTTTAGTGTTTTTTTCTAGTTTTTAGAAAGTTTTATTTTGTAATAAATCTAAATTTATGCTTTTAATCTTGGATATTAGTTGGCAATTCATTCTAACTTAGTCGAGGGTATGTTTAGGCAAAAATTAAGCTTTTTAGGTGTTGTTTTGAAAGTTACCAAAAATGGTAGAAAAATAACTATGGGAAAAACTGTCAAAAAGGTGATTTTTGGATTTCTTGATTTTCTAAGTTTTTTGGTTATTTAAGAGTTTGCAGAGAATTGTGGAAGCGGTTAGTGATGAATGGAGAATATTGAAGGTTCAAAATTTGTGTGTATTTGTCTTCTAATGGAGTTTTATTATTAATAGAGAGTTGTGTGCTACATCAAATAAATTAGCATGCTTTAGGTTAGTGAGTCTATCATATGAATTAAGTTTAATTTAGTAATTTTGAGTTAGTGCTTTTAGTTTTCTTAGTGTTAAAACTATGATTGCAAATTTATTGTATTTTAAAATGTCTTATTTTTTTTATGCTTAGATGATTTAACATTGAGTTATTTGATAGAGGAGAAAAAGTTACCAACTTGAAGATTAGGGTTAGATAATAATAGTGATCTCCTTCTTATTGTTTAATTAACAACGTGAAATCCTTGTATTTTATTTTAGTTAAGGTAATGGAATTTTATGTGCAATAAGATTTAGTAAGGCATGCATACACTTATGGTGAAGTTAAGATAAATTCTTATCAACGTCACATCAATTAGATATTAATTGTCATAAGTAGATAGGGAAGAATTTAACTTAAATATTTATTTGTATATGATGTTGAACTTTGGTTACTTCATTCATAGTTTGTTGTAGTAGCCTTATATTTCTCTCTTAGTGCTATTGTATGAATATTATAGAGATTTAGAAGATAATTAAAACAAAAAAAATGGATAGTATGATTGAAATTGTGCATTACTTGATATGTTTGCATTTATTCCATATTTCCATTTTACAATTGACACAATTGTAAATGAGTTGATTGTATAGTATTATTATAAAAATAATTTCACATCATAATTAAGACCCTAAAATAACTTAAATAATTAAAAGAACCCAAAATTTACTATTGTACCCTGCAATGACACGGATTTGGGAAGGACACATCCTAACGATGATGATTGGATTGAGATCAATACTTTCAACCATGATAAGGACAAGACTAAGGATGTGATTGGATAGGTTGATTAGATGTTTGATCTTGGATAGATAGAGGATATGGATAGGATTTGCAAATGACAAAATGTAGGGGATTTGGATAAAGGAATGTTGAGGATTTTAGATGAAGGAAGATATGGATTGGGAGATGGAAGATAAGAACTTGGATGGAGGAAGATTTGAATGGGGAGATGGAAGATAAGGATTTGGATAGGTCTCCAAGGAATATGTCACCAAAGAACAAGAGGTAAAAGTACAAACCTGCATGTCACACTTTTTATAAAGGAAAAGGTCAACAACATGCAAATTTTTCAATTTATATAACTTTATTTTACAATTAATCAATAAATTCCATTTTATTAAAATATTAATTTTCACCAAGTTCTCCCGTGCAAACGGCTATGCAGCGGGAAGAAAATCATGCAATATACTTGAACTGCGGTTATCCATCTGTGCATTTCATCATGACCATCATTCATGATGGATACAGTTTTGGGTACTGTATATACGTTTCCGCCGACCTCATGTACCTACTATGAAAAAATAGATAGACGACCGCACACATTGGACACCAATGTGCATTAGTAATTTTTAATTTGATTATTAAATACCCAAACTATGGTTCTTTCAGTCCAATTGAATATGGCAGCATTTAAAAAAGGTTCTACCATGTGAGAGGTGGGAAATCGGTCTCTCTCAACAACATGTGAAAGACAGACGTAAAGTGGGGTTTCGGGAGTTTTGTCTCTTCGTCCAACAGCAGATTAAGATGTGGTATTCATGATTCGATGTGACAAACTGTTGCTAATAATTTTATGGAGAATCGTGTATAACACGTCAAAGCCTAGAGCAGTTTTGTCTCGTCGTCCAAGAGCTTTGATCCAACTTCGGTCAAAGATGCACACCAGAGCAGGTAAGTAGTTGGGAAGATTTTTACGTATTTTGTTTGCAGTCGAGAATTTGTCCATGGGAGAAGAAATGGCCGGCATTAAAAACGATTATGTCGTGTCAGCGGTGAAGAGTCGAAGGAATCTATCTCGATCAACATATGAAAGACGGACGTCATCCACTACGTAAAGTAGGGCCCTCATTCTGTTCGGCAAGCACGTTAATGTACTGTAAACTATTGTGCCGTCCGGGGTCACAGGGCCCACATTCTTTCCTACCGATCTCTCTCAACAGTGAAAGACAGACGTAACTAACTTATCTATATTTATTTTCAATAAATAAATATATATATATATCCTCTTCTTGGCAGGAGTCTATTTTAAATCATAATCACCCTTGACTGTAATAGATGCCTCAATGATATATATATATATATATATATATATATATATATTTCTAAATAGAAATACATATTGGTATCAATATATGCATTTGGACAATACATTTATTGGTATAAATTGTAAACATATATCATGACAATTTGTACTTTCATTGAGGAAAGGTGGGAAGGCATCAATTTTTTATTCTATAATTCAATCATATTGAATTATATCCATGACTTGTGAAAGTTTATAATAATATTATTTAATATTAATAATAAGTTTTGAATAAATATAATTATTCTGAAATTATATACTTAAACTTTTAACAATAAATTATATTTTTTTTTTTTATCGGTAAAAGGCTAAAGCCCTATAATTTTATTAATAATAAAAAGATTTTACATACAGAACCCTGCTCAGTGTAGGTGTTGGTAGGAAAGAGCAGGGTAGAGAAAACCTCCAGCCGTGCCTGGGACTTAAGTCCGGATACTAATACATAGTTTCATGGGCATTCCCATGACTTGATATACATCGAAATTTTGAAAAAATTACATAGTTTTCAGCGGGCATACCCACAGCTCAAACTTGTTGAGGGTACATATATGCTTAGATGATTTAAAATTGAGTTATTTGACACGAGAAAAAGTTATTGGTGCTTGTGCTCAAGGATATCGATTCACTATTTTGAAATGTTTGGATTCACGTTTGTTGACATTACTGGTGCTCAAGGATATCGATTCACTATTTTGAAATGTTTGGATTCACGTTTGTTGACATTACTGGCACGTTTAATGACACCATTGTATATTGCTGAGATGCTCACTAAAATGACCGCATTCTACTGATGTCGTGCCCTAGTCCGTGCTTTAACTCCATTATTTGATGTTATTGGTTTTTGTGCTCAAGGATATCCATTTTTTTGAAATGTTGATTGTGGTTATCAGATGGACAACCCGTGAGCTTCTAGCTAGGTGTCATTTGTATTGATAGCTTAGCGCATCAATGTATTGTATCATTGATAGTTGAGACTTTGTTAAAAAGAAATAGGACAAAGAACGATTTTGATTTATTTTCTCTATTTTGATCCCTAAGTGGCTTACAACCCTGAGAAGTATATGTCGATTTATGGATGCAGTTGCAGGATACATAGCAACCGATAATTCACAAGAAATCCATGCATCCAATTTGAATAGCAATTAATACAAAGAAATAGGGTTCTCCAATGGCCCAATCATCTGGACCTTGACTGTCCCCTCAACCAGTGACCCTTCAAAACTGGGTTATCATGCAATCAGTGAGTGATCCTTCATTCTACTGGTCTGCCATGCATCCAAACATATTGGAAATACACAATACAATGATAACAAGTCTTTCACAATCCCCTTTCCCTCGAGGAACACTATCAACCATCCCTATATAGCTCTCTACTATCACTCCATCTTGTGATGACCATAGTGATGAGTAAAAGTCTACCACTTCCTTGTTGATGACATCTGATTCCACAACTTGCTGACCAACTTCATTCTTTATTGAAGCTATTCTATTAATTAATGGTCTTTCCTTGACCGAACTATGGAAAAACATTGTATTGCAGTCCTCATCTTTCAACCAATTCTCTCTAGATTTTTGGCGTCAATATATTTCTTCTCTGGCTAGAATTTCCTCATATTGTTGTTACAAGTCCTTTCAATTAAGAAATCAATTTTATCCATACCTTCTTGAATCACCTTATTTTTTAAAACCTCTAGTTGCTCGTCCAATATTTTTTTCCACAAATATATCCTTGAAATGAATTTGGTTCCAACACTTCCACTTATTCTTGATATACTATAATTTTTTAAACAATTGAAACCCCATATTTCCTTAAATAACAAGTACAATCTTCCAAGAGTTTGCCACCATTTTCCAAAATCATTCTTCTCTTAGCCACATTTTCTCCATCTTCAAAGAGCATCAAATTGGTACCAAATCCTTCTACAAAACTAAAGCATCTAGAAAGTGATTCAACCCGGTCATGGGAAGTATTTTTGCCTCAAAGATAGAGGGGAGGGATCCCCATTCTCTTTCTAGAAAAAATGGCACAATCTCTCTACGATGTGTGAGAATCCATGTCTCCTATTCATCCATGTAAACACCCCATTCTCAGTTTCAACTTCCCACAATCCATTTTTGGTTACAAAGATCTAAAAATCAAATTGGATCCTGCTCATAGTCCCCTTGCTCCCTTTCTTATCAGCCATGTCTAATATTTCATTGAAGTCATGGCCAAGAATGAAGGTCACCTTACCGATACCATTCATGGATTCTGAAATGTTGTTCCAAACTCCTGAAAACTTTTCTGTTGCTTCCTGTTCTAGTTTAGTTTCTATTAAACATACTACATTAGGTTTTGTCTCAAAATACTTTTTGATTAAACGTCTCTAGTTAGGGGCATTGCAACCCATAAAATTCCATGTTATGAGCTTCATTTCTTTCCAAGAGAGAACAAGTCTCTCCCAGATCTTAACTTTCTCTGGTTTTTCTATTCTCCCTCTCGTCCTCTTCCCTCCCGTATTTATCTTTTTGGACTTAGATTTATTTTTCTTGATTGTTCTATTTTCCAAAATTCCTTCCCCATCTCTCAAGACAAATTCATCTTATGCCCCTTCCTGATTAAGACCCCCCTCATCCTCAACATGGTCTTCATCACCTGTAGTCTCGATTTCATGGATAGGGGACATGTAAATATCTTTAAATACTTCTTCTACCACAATGTCCTCCTGCTCCATCTTCTTGATCTTCCTGGCTAAAGCGGATGAATCCACACACAATAACCTAAAATGAAGGGTTTTGTATCCTTTAATGAATCTCAGTCACTGGTAACACATGGACAGTCAAACCAGTTGTCTCCAAAGCATTCAATAAGTGAATATGAATGTTTGAAAACTTTCCTCTCAACTTCCCTAACCACTCCTAATCGGTTAGAGGGATATTTCTAGAATCTCCACTATTCCTATCCTTACCAACAATTCTTAAACATACTTTATCTGATATGATAATAACATGGTAAACTGAACCAATGACATGTTCTTCGTGTGGTACAAGGAAGATTTGGCTATCAATTCTTCCTTCATGAAAGCTGAGCGCAAGAGAAGGTATGTGATTTCTTCATCTTTGATTGGTATCTTTGATGGGAAACGTCTTTCGAGCCTTTGGCATCATATTCGACTACAAATTTCAAATGCATTGCATTTTATTTGATCATGAATGCTCACTGAAATGACTGCATTCTATTAGTGTCGTGCCCTAGCCCATGTTTTATCTCCATTGTTTGATGTTATTGGTGCTTGTGCTCAAGGATATCAATTCACTGTTTTGAAATATTTGGATTCATGTTTGTTGATATTACTTTTAAGTATAGTGTGGATACTAATCAGTCACCAAGTGGGAGATTGTTAGCTTGTGGTGACTGATTAGGAAAGTACTATTCAGGAAAGTACTGTACACTTTTCCTCCCGACCTCGCAACTCATTCTAACCCTAAAGCGGAAAAAATATTGTATAATTTAGCTTAGGGTTAGGGTTTGTTATTTATGATGTATGATTTTAGTACTTGCGGTGGAATTGAGTTGTAAGGGATTACAGATTGTAATCAGGTTGTAATCACTGGATAATAATAAAGATATTAGACTCGTTGTTGGTGGACGTAGCCCAAGGATTGGGTGAACCATGTTAAATCTTTGTGTCTTGTGTTCTCTTCTATGTGGTTTATTGTTTTCTGATATTAGTTATATTTGCACATAATTGTTATTTCTGCCTTGTTAATCCTAACAAGTGGTATCAAAGCGAGGTTATTTCATTTGTTCTTTCATCTATTCTATGAAGTAGGTCTCATGAGTTAGTGGGAGAGTCTCTCGGTTAAGTGGGAGAAATGGCAGACGAGGGTAGGCTGAAGGTTGATAAGTTTAATGGGTAGAACTTCTAGTTATGGAAGATGCAAATGGAGGACTATCTCTATCAGAAGGATCTATGGCGGCCATTAGAGGGAGTAGCCAAGAAAGAGGCAACAATGTCTTAGGAAGATTGGGATATTTTGGATAGGAAGACACTGGGGAGTATTCGTCTATGCCTGGCACAATCAGTGGCATTCAATATTACTGGAGCAATGAAAGCTAAAGATCTGATGGACACCCTAGCGAAGTTGTATGAAAAGCCTTCAGCTTCAAACAAGGTATTTTGAATGAAGCGTTTATTTAATATGAAAATGGTAGAAGGTGGATCAGTCGCTGATCATTTGAATGAGTTTAATACAGTTACAAGTTAGTTAACCTCAGTTAAAATTATTTTTGATGAAGAGGTTAGGGCTCTCTTGATTTTGTGTTCTTTGCCAGAAAGCTGGAATGGCTTGGTAATGGCTATTAGTAATTCTATTTTTGGCTCTAATACCTTAAAGTATGATGATGTTATTGGTGTTATATTGAGTGAGGAAATTCATAGGAAAAGGTCAAGGGCATCCACATCGGGTAGTGTATTGAACACAGAAAGCAAAGGCTGAATAAGAGATAGAGGAAACAACTCTAAAAATCATGGGAAATCAAGAGGAAAATCAAAGGGAAAGAGGTCTGAATCTAAAGGGCCAAATGATTGCTGGTACTGTGGAAAACCAGGTCATAAGAAGAAAGATTGTTGGTCTCAAAAGAAAGATCAAGGAGACAAAAATGATGGAAATAAGGAGGCAAACGTGGTAAGTAACAAATCCGAAGAGGATGCTTTGCTTTTGTCTTTAGAAAATGTTGATGATTCATGGGTGTTAGACTCCGGGGCTTCATTTCATGCTACACCCCATAGGGGTTATTTTGTTGATTATGTCCAAGGGGATTTTGGGCTAGTTTATTTGGGAGATAATGAACCCTATCAAATTGTTGGAAAAGGGAAAATCAAGATTAAGTTTCATAATGGGAATCATTGGCTACTACAAGAGGTAAGACATGTTCCAAGGCTGAGTAGGAATTTAATTTCAGCAGGGCAATTGGGTGATGAGGGTTGCACAGTTACTTTTAATGATAAAAATTGGAAGGTTTCAAAAGGTTCCTTAGTAGTAGCAAAAGGTGTGAAAGTAGGCACCTTATATCTTTGTACAGGTCATACTGTTCCTTCTACTTTAATTGTTTTAAAAGATAATGAATGTTTAGGAACAGTGGCTGCAGTTGAGCAAGAAGAACATCAAACCGTTGTTGTAGATTTTGACACAGCACTATGGCACAACAGACTCGAGCACATGAGTGAAAAAGGTATGAAATTACTTCATTCAAGGAAATTTTTGCCTGGTTTGAAATGTGTTAATATGGATTTCTGTGAAAGTTGTGTGTATGGAAAGCAAAAGAGAGTTAGTTTTGTAAAGAGTGGGAAGGAAAAGAAAGATGAAAAATTAAAGCTCGTGCATACAAATGTATGGGGTCCAGCTCAGTTATCTTCCCTTGGTGGCTCTTAGTATTATGTTATATTCATTGATGATGCAACTAGGAAAGTATGGATTTATTTCCTTAGACAGAAATCTGATGTATTTCAAACTCTTAAGAAATGGAAATGCTTGGTTGAGAATGAGACTGGTAAAAAGTTCAAATGTCTCAGATATGATAATGGTGGTGAGTATTGCAGCACAAAACTTGAAGAATATTGTTCCTCTTATGGTATTTGTAGGCAGAAAACTGTACCAAGGACTCCACAAGAAAATGGAGTGGTTGAACACATGAATAGGACAATAATGGAGCGTGCAAGGAGTATGAGGTTGCATGCTAGGCTGCCCAAAAATATGTGGGTAGAGGCTATGAACACTGTTGTTTATTTAATCAATATAGGCCCCTCTACTCCTTTGGACTATGGTATTCCAAAGGAAGCATGGAGTGGTAAGAAGGTGAGTTATTCTTTTCTCAAACCCTTTGGTTGTGAAGCTTTTGCACTTATAGATTCTAAAAATAGAACCAAGCTAAAAGCTAAGTCAAAGAAATATGTATTTGTTGGATATGGCATTGATGAATTTGGTTATAGGCTTTGGGATTTTGAAAATCATAAAATTGTAAGAAGCAGGGATGTCATATTCAATGAGAAAGTATTGTACAAAGCTCTGTTGCTATAGCATGAGAAGAAAGAAAATGACTATGTAGTACTGGATGATAACCCACAAGTTCATGTTCTAGTAGTTCCTTATGCTCTGCAACAACAGCAACAAAAAATACCACACACACTAGTGAATGTTAGATGGTCAACAAGCCTAAGTAGACCTCCAGAAAGATTTTCTCCATCTTTGTATTCTATTTTGTTAACAGATGCTGGTGAACTTGAATGTTATAATGAAGCTGTGTAGGTGGATACAAAGCTTTAGTGGGAGTCTGCAATGACAGATGAAATAGACTCTTTGCTGAAAAATCAAACATGACATTTATGTAAGTTACCTGCAGGTAAAAGGGTTTTACAGAATAAATGGGTTTACGGGATAAAAGAAGAGGATGGAGGTAAGAAAATATTTAAAGCTAGATTAGTTGTAAAAAGATTTGCACAGAAACATGGTATTGATTTTGATGAGATATTTTCTCCAGTTGTTAAAATGACTTCTATCTGTACTATTTTAAGTATTGTGGCTACTGAAGATTTGCATTTAGAGCAGTTTGATGTTAAAACATCTTTTCTTCATGGCGATTTGGATGAAGAAATATATATGGTTCAGCCACAAGGATTTGACGTCAAGGGTAAGGAGAATTTGGTGTGCAGATTGTAGAAAAGTTTATATGGCTTGAAGCAAGCACCTCGGCAATGGTATATTAAATTTGACACTTTTATGAATGAGCATGGATATAGTCGGTGCCATTCTGACCATTGTGTTTATTTTAAGAGGTTGGATGATGATAGCTACATTATTTTATGTTTATATGTTGATGATATGCTTGTAGCTGGGTCTAACATGGATCACATTAAGGGGTTGAAATAAAAATTAGCAAAATCTTTTGCTATGAAGGATTTGGGGGCAGAAAAACAAATCCTTGGTATGAAAATTTGCAGAGATAGAAAAAATAGAAAATTGTCTCTATCTCAGGCTAATTATATTGAGAAGGTGTTGTAATGTTTCTCTATGGAAAATGCCAAAGCTGTCAACACACCTTTGCCTGGTCATTTGAAATTGACTAAGGATATGTGTCCCAAGACACTAGAAGAAGAGATTAAAATATCTAAGGTACCTTATGCTTCAGTTGTAGGGAGCTTAATGTATGCTATGGTATGTACTAGGTCAGATATTGCACACACAGTGGGAGTCGTTAGCCGATATACGAGTAACTCTAGTATTGAGCCTTGAAATGTAGTCAAATGGATTCTCAGATATTTGAGAGGTACATCTAGTAAGTGTTTACACTTTGGGGGTTCTACTACTACTGTACAAGGCTATGTTGACTCAGATTTGGCAAGAGATATAGATAGCAGGAGGAGTACTACAGGTTATATATTTACTATTGGTGGGATAGTAGTGAGTTGGATTTCTCAACTACAAAAGGTGGTTTCTTTATCCACTACAGAGGTAGCCAAGGAGATGATATGGCTTCAATTATTCATGGAAGAATTGGGACATCCACAGAAGGATAATTTTCTACATACAGATAGCCAAAGTGCCATTCATCTTGCAAAGAATTTTGCTTTGCACTCAAAGACAAAACACATACAGTTGCGGTACCATTTCATTCGGTCAGTTTTGGATGACGGGAAGTTAAGGCTAGAAAAGATTCATACTAATGATAATCCAATAGATATGTTTACAAAGGTAGTAACAAGGGAGAAGTTGAACTCATGTTCAGCTTTAGTTGGTCTTCTAGACTGAACAAAATAAAGGAACAACTGAGTCCAGGGTGGTTTGATCCAGTGGGAGCCTCATATGGGTAGCGGTATTGCTATAGGATCAATCTCCAAGTGGGAGGTTTTTAAGTATAGTGTGGATATTGATCAGTCACCAAGTGGGAGATTGTTAGCTTGTGGTGACTGATTAGGAAAGTACTATCCAGGAAAGTATTGTACACTTTTCCTCCCGACCTCTCCGATTACGAGTGGTTGGGAAAGTTGAGAGGAAAGTTTCCAAACATTCATATTCACTTATTGAATGCTTTGGAGACTACTGGTTTGACTATCCATGCATTACTAGTGACTAAGATTTATTAAAGGATACAAAACCCTTCATTTTGGGTTATTGTGTGTGGATTCAAATGTAGGTTTGATTTGGTTAATGTTTAGAAGAAATCAATAAAGTATTTAAAGATATTCTTACATGTTTGGAGAGGTTTGAGAGACACTTATCATGAGTATACCCTCACAAACAATGGCATAGACTAGTTTTACTAAGTTTCCTTTCTCTATTTTGAGGTTTCATTTCTCTATCGCAAGGGTACAGTCAGAGGGTTCATTCACAAAATGATCCTTTGAATGGTTACTATGAATATGAATGATTTGATATAGCATATTTCTCATTTTACTTGAAGTTTGGAATAGCTTGTGCAAGGGTGAAAGTACTTTTGATCATTTTGGTCGTGACTGTTCCTCTACATAGTTAGGAAATGTAACTATCTAATGATTATATGTAATGTTGAATGGATTAAATGATTTATTCTTGGTAGAACTGAATGGAAGGAATAGTGTTGGTGTTAGGTTTCATTTATTATTGAGCTCAATGGTTTCCAAGATGTGTTGAGGAGTTTTCTCCTTGTTTAATGTTAACTGTTCCTGCACAATCCACTCATACAACAGTGAAATGCTATGTGATTGACAATTTCAAACAAATGGTCCTTTGGCGTGTATTAAACATAATAGAATTTTCAACATATTATTATCATTCTATTTCTTTTTTGTATATTCTATTATGTTTAATACATGTCAAAGGACAAGTCGTATGAGTGGATTGTCTACTCCAACATTAATTGTTTAATAATTCATCATATCAGATAAAGTATGTTTAAGAATTGTTGGGAGTAGTTTTCAAATATTCATATTCACTTATTGAATGCTTTTGAGACTAGTGGGTTGACTGTCCATGTGTTACCAGTGACTGAGATTCATTAAAGGATACAAAACCCTTCATTTTGGGTTATTGTGTGTGGATTCAAATGTAGGTTTGATTTGGTTAATGTTTAGAAGAGATCAATAAAGTATTTAAAGAGAATCTTACATGTTTGGAGAGGTTTGAGAGGCACTTATCATGACTGTACCCTCACAAACAATGACATAGACTGGTTTTACTAAGTTTCTTTTCTCTATTTTGAGGTTCTCATTGCCAAAGTAGCCAAAAACTATGTTAGGTTGATAAAATATGGGGATTCTCTTTATCGCTGCAAATCTTTTAAGGTTGCTGCACTTGGACGGATGTGTACCATTGTTAAGAGAATTGGGCCAAGTTTGGCTTACCTCAAACAGGTGAGGCAGCATATGGAAAGGTTGTCGTCTATTGACCCAAATACCAAGACTATTTTGATCTGTGGGTACCATAATGTTGGCAAGAGTTCTTTTATTAATTATGATGAGTTGTATCATTCCCATCATGTCCCATGTTTGCACCAAGTGTACCCTCAAACATAGGATGTAAATCATTATTCTCTTCTTGACCAAGGGCTGCCATATCTTGAGGTAGTGGAGTTATGTCACTGTTATGAACTCAGAATTATGGTCATACCCTGGTGACAAATTTTAAATGGATACAAGTACCTTTTTTATGCAATGGTCAGGCCAAACCTTTATATCTTGAATGACAATGCTAGATGCCTCTTCTTTACTGATTAATCCATGTGACAAATCTGCATACTTGTGAGAATGAGGAAAGGAGCCTCTAAGTTGTCCAAATTCAAAACTTGGGACTTTTCTTTCCTTCCATCTTCAGATTCACCACACACCACTAAATTTAGATTTTCCTCATAGTCTTATCATTTGAGAAGAGGATTTGGTGTGTCCAATGAATCCCTATCCATATCCATATCACCTTCATGTTCTTCACCAATTGTTGATTCAAAATCTATCTTTGAGCAATCTGAATACTCATCAAACCTCTCTTGAATATCCTCACTACAAGGCACATGTCATCTTCATTGCATCTTTTTATTTCACATTTTAATCTTTAAGAACTTGATCAAGAACATAGGTTTTATTGAAATATCAATTTGATTTGCAAAGTTTGTGTTCTTTACAAATTTGAAAGGCTCTAATACTTACTTGGGTGGATGTGGATGTGCAACCTTATGCTTTTACTACTAAGTCTCTATTTGTTGGGCATACTGATTATAAGTACTTGACATATATCACATATATTACCTATCGATGTATCCCTTGCGAGGGAGAGAAGCCAAACACATAAAGAACATGCACATAAACATGACAGCTGAAAAACTTAAATGGAATGCACCAAGAAGTACCAAATGATGAATGCTCAATTATTGTAATGGAAAAGCATTAGAACCATCCATTTCTAGAACTTGATCTTCTAGTCTAAATGATTTTTCTATAGTTGTAATGAATTTTCTATAGTCCTAATGATTTTTCTATAGTCTTAATGATTTTTCTTTCATCCTAATGTTTGTTGCTCTTGATAAATTAGACCTTGAATTTGAATTTTTGTTCACTGTTTTATTTCAGCTTGATATTTCATTCATTTTTCATATACATAGAGACTACACATGCTGATAAAAAAATGAGCTATTTGATTACTCATTGTTCATGATTGTAAATGGTCAATATTTCTGATGGTACTCCTTGGTGTATTCTATTTAAAAATAATCACATTTCTATGACTATGATAAATGTCCCTCTGTGGGCCTATGAACCATGGGCTTAGTTCCATATTTTCTTTCATTCTTGCATTTGAAATGTTAAATATGGGTTGCATACAGAGGTATTATGTGTATCATTATTGGTGATTGTTTAATTACAGTATTTTATTTTTTATTTGTTTTTCTTTGTGTTCTTGTTGTTTTTTTTCCATTTCTACAATATGGACATGTACTTTGCTTTGAGCAGTGTGCTTTATGTTGTGGGATACAAGGTAGAGGCATTAGGCCTCTCTGATAGTCTAAAGCTATTTGGCCTATTGATACCCTTAGTATTTTGGACCACCCCTTGGAGGACAGGAACACCATAGAGATGCTCAATATTATTACCTTGGCTCATTTGAAGGTGGTTTTTTGGTTTTTCCTTGATGTTTCGGGGTCCTATAGTTATAGTATTGCACAACAAGAAACTCTATTTCATAGCATAAAGCCTCTGTTTGCCAATAAGCCTCTTATTGTAGTTTGTTATAAGATTGATTTGTAACCACTAGAGACTACTCTACAAGCTTGAAGAAGTGGTATATTTTGGCAAATGAAGAGTGGAAAGAAGATGATATTCGTGAGATCATGGATGGACACAATGTTGCAGACTTTATTGATCCAGATATCTTACAAAGGCTTGAAGAACTGGAGAGGGAAGAAGGGCTTAGGATGGCAACTGAGGGTGATAAGGATGATGAGATGGGGGAAGTGGAGTTGAATCTTGATGAAAAGGAAGCTCTGGATGCAATTAGGAAGAAGAAGAAGATGCGTATTGTCGAACATAGATTGAAGAAGAGTACTACAGAGAGCACACGTATCGTACCAAGGAAGTTTAACATGAACAAGGGATATGGCTTAAATAGAATGGGAAGACATATTTCTAGCCTAGGCTTGGATCCTTTGACAATTAGCTTGATAATAAATGAAGCAGATGAGAGCTAAGCAATTAGCTTCCAAGAAAAATCTCGTAAATGAACTGTGTACCCTAATTCCATTTCCCTATGCATATACCCAAAGGATATATTTGAAACAAAAATGGTAAGGCTTAAAGAAGTTAATTTTGCATCACTAGAAAGATCTTTAAGCCTTACCCTTGTTGTTTCAAATATATCCTTTGGGTACGCACAGAGGCCACAGGAATTGGGGTACGCATAGTTCATTTATGTGATTTTTATTGGGAAGCTAATTGATCATTTGTCATCTACTTCATTGTTATGTAGCTAATTGTCGTAGGATCCAGGCCCAGACTAGAAACATGTCTTCCTAAACACATAAAAAATGTGCACATAACACGACAGTTGAGAAACATAAATGTAGATATCACAACAGATGAGAAACATAAATGTAGGCATCATGGTCACAATTTTTTGGAGACAAAATAATTGAGTTGTATACCTAGATGATGCAAAACAACTACTACTCCTCCAGTTCCAGAGGAGTAGTGGTTGCTTTGCATCGTCTGGGTATACCACTCAATTATGTTGTCTCAAAAAACTTGTGACCATGATGCCTACATTTATGTTTCTCAGTTGTTGTGTCCCAGGACCCCTTATGACCCTTTACGACCCCTAATAATACACATCTTAGAGGTCTTAAAATGTCATAAAGGGTCATAAGAGGCTCCTAGGAGGGGCCAAATGAGCTTCCACCTTCATGTGGTTGGCCCTGTTAAGTAGAGAATGTTAAACTATTCTCAAAACAAAGAGAAGCTCAATAATTTAAGGTCTTAGTCCACGTAGATGGTGAAAAATGACAAGAATCAATGATGGAGAGTTTTTAGATACTAAGAAGACGTATATGCAATGGAGGCCAGAAGGGATTTTTGTGGAGATTTGCTAGATGTGGAGATTTGCTAGAGAGGGTTTCCAGATTGAGTACCAGTACAGAGATGATAATTTAGTACCACGTCTATGAAACCTTCACAAATATCCCTTTTTTGGCCTCCACTCATACCTATTCTCAGAATCTAGAAACTTGGATACTATTTCTCATCCATGCACGAAATGTGCTAGTGATTGTATAAAATTACTTTTGTGAGACTGGGATCAATTATGAGAAGGTAAAAAACAAGATAATTTTATTGTATCTTTCATTTCTTTTATCCATTCATATTTTTTGCCTTCTCTTATATTGGATACTGTGCAGTGTACATAAAGGCAAGGCGGGTGATTATTCTCAACGATCGACAGGTATAAGTCTCCCAGCCCTTACCCAGTAGCTAGGACTAAAGATAGCAAAGCTCAAGAGACCATCATAGTTGGTCTCCATCTTTGGTCCATATACTGAAAAAAAAATTTACATTTCATTAGCTCATCAAATATGGCGATTTGAAAGAATTTTATGGATAAAATTTTCATGTATAACGTACATTATTTTTAGTTTGACGTTGAATGAATTTCTCTACTTCATACACTTGTTGACATCAACCACATCCATAAAGAAGAATCCCCTCCCGTGGCTTGGGTAATGTAGGCCATGGGAGGAGATGCTTCTTTATAGCTGTGCTTAATGTCAACAAGTGCTCGAAGTAGATAAAGTCATGCAACGTCAACTTGAATAATATACGTTATCATGAAAATATTCTATTAAATTTTTTCAAATCCCCTCATTTGATGAGCTAACGAAAGGTAAAATGTTTTGTCAGTATATGGACCAAAGATAGAGACCAAATATGATGGTCTCTTGAGCTTTGTTATCTTTACTATGCTCATCTATCGCTTTTTTGACAGGTAGTAAAGTTATTTCAACATAAGCGCTATACATCCGATGGATTCTCGTGTTGGTAGTTTATTACATATTGTCAAATATCTGACAGGTCAATCATCAAACGTAACCCCCAATCTAATAGATTTGTGTGATAGGACTGCTATACATCTGACAGGTTCTCTTGTCGGACATCTGTTGTAGATTCGTCACCTTTTCGACTAAAGAAATGTCGCAAGGACCATTTTTTGACAGATTGGTCCCATAGTAAAATTCCTATTTATGTGGCCTGTTCTGATGGAAAACTATGTTAGAATATCAATGGTTATCACTTCTGTCACATTTCCAATGCAAAAACACCGACGAACACATCTGTCGAAGTTTCAAAAAATAGGCATTGCAAATCTGACACATGGCCATCAGAATTTGACCTCAAAGGTACTAGTGTTTGCTGAAATTTTTCGGGTGCATGCTTCAAGAGGTGCCATTTGTTTTGTCAATGATCTCAGATTGATCAAGGTCTATTTTGGCACTTTTTCGGGAGCTGAAAGTTTCAATTAGGGCTATGAAATCAACTTTTAGTGTTTTTTTCTAGTTTTTAGAAAGTTTTGTTTTGTAATAAATCCAAATTTATGTTTCTAATCATAGATATTAGTTGGCAATTCATTCTAACTTAGTAGAGGGTATGTTTAGGCAAAAACTAAGCTTTTTAGGTGTTGATTTGAAAATTACCAAAAATGGCAAAAAAATAACTATGGAAAAAACTGCCAAAAAGGGTAATTTTTAGATTTCTTGATTTTCTAGGTTTTTTTGGTTATTTAAGAGTTTGAAGCGAATTGTAGAATTGTACACTAGTGATGAATGGAAAATATTGAAGGTTCAAAATCTATGTGTATTTGTCTTCTAATGGAGTTTATTATTAATAGAGAGTTGTGTGCTACATCAAATGGATTAACATGCTTTAGGTTAGCGAGTCTATCATACAAATTAAGTTTAATTTAGTAATTTTGAGTTAGTGCTTTTAATTTTCTTAGTGTTAAAAGTATGATTGCGAATTTATTGTATTTCAAAATGTCTTATTTTTTTTTTCATGATTAGAAGATTTAACATTGAGTTATTTGACACAAGAGAAAAAGTTACCAACTTGAAGATTAGGGTAAGATTAGGGCTAGATAATAATAGTGATCTCCTTCTTATTGTTTAATTAACAACATGGAATCTTTGTATTTTATTTTAGTTAAGGTAATGGAATTTTATGTGCAATAATATTTAGTAAGGCATACATAAACTTTTGGTGAAGTTAAGATAAATTCTTATCAATGTCACATCAATTAGATATTAATATGTCATAAGTAGATAGGGAAGAATTTAACTTAAATATTTATTTGTATATGATGTTGAACTTTGGTTACTTCATTCATAGTTTATTGTGGTAGCCTTATATTTCTCTCTTAGTGTTATTGTATGAATATTATAGAGATTTAGAAGATAATTAAAACATAAAAAATGGATAGTATGATTGAAATTGTGTATTACTTGATATGTTTGCATTTATTCCATATTTCCATTTACAATTGACACAATTGTAAATGAGTTGATTGTATAGTATTATTATAAAAATAATTTCACATCATAATTAAGACCCTAAAATAACTTAAATAATTAAAAGAACCCA
>BSBK01003459.1:360000-449254 GCA_027943335.1 Chamaecyparis obtusa
CATATATATAATATAACTATTTACTATTTATATACTATATTGATTATTTTTTAAAATATTTTTTATCATATATAATATCATAATTGTTTATATTCACAAGTTAAATATGAATTATTAATAATTAAAAAACTATCAATATTATTTAAAATGATATATATTTTAAAATAATATAATAACATTCTTAAAATTTTCATATATATAATATTACTATTTATTATTTATTTACTACTTTTTTTATTTTATAAATAGTATAACTATTTACTATTTATATACTATATTTATTATTTTATAAATATGTTTTTATGATATATAATATCATAATTATTTATTTTTATTATTTTATTAATAGTTTTTATCATATATAATATCATAATTATTTATATTCACAAGTATAATTTTTATCATATATAATATCATATATAGTATAACTATTTACTATTTATATATTATATTTTATAAATATATTTTTATCATATATAATATCATAATTATTTATTTTCAAAAATTAAATAATATTATTTGTAAAACTATCTATATTCTTGTATAATATAACTATATAACTCTCAAACATTAACTAAAACCACATGTTAAATATACTTATCCCTAATTTAAAATAATCATTTGAGAATCTAATAAATGAACATAAATAAATTTAAAAGAAAAAATATTTTAATAATAAATACATTATTGAACTCTAGTAGTAAGAAGAATTACTTTAATAATAAAATATCTTATTGAGCTCTATTGGAAAGTTTGTTAACCAAGAAAAATGAATATCATTAAATATATTTTATTGTAACTGTTAAAAATTGCTCCATGTTATTATAGAAAGATAAATATATGCATTGAAAATTATGCAAGAAATAGAATCCATAAAAAAGCTAGTGTAATAAATGTGAATTGATACATCTTTTAAATCGCATGAAGCAAATATAAATGTCTACAAAATAAAAATATTTCAATTAAATAAGTTAGCATGATGACATGTGGCTCCATTTTAGCTTATTGTGATCGATGTGAACCTAACCTCTTTGGAAAATGCACGTAGATAGTCAAATATTAGTTAAAAGAAACATATACCAAACATATAGAAAAATATTCACAAGCCACCTTGGATTGAGCTAAAATGAGAGTACGCTGTCACCGTTTGATTTTCTCTTATGATAGGAATGTGGGTGTGCTCTCAAAACAAAATGAGCATGTCCCCAATTTTGTTTAGGAAGGATTAGGATCATTTGAAAGCCATGGAGACCCTATAATGGCACAAAACCAGGTATGGTGAACCTGGTTTGCCCCTAGGATTTCGAGGGTCCAAATGAAGCAAATGCAGATTGTAGATTAATGAATGTTATGCAAGGTTGATTTTAGCCAAAAGATGAGTGTGATATGTTGTGGAAATGATATGAAAAGCTTGAAAATGAGCTAAGTTAATCCATTAAGCTATGCTAGGATGAGTTATGAAAGCATAAAATAGAAGTAAATCTAACAATGCTAGAAATTATTCTAAGTCTAGATGAAAATGAACACGATAATGATGCTTGATATGAAAGATGTAAATTGGTGAATTTATCTTGTAAGGGAGACTATTTATAGGATTTGAGGAAGGGCTTGGGTTAGGAAGGGCAGTTAGGGTCAGATTCAGGGTTAGGAGTAGAGTTAGGGGTATGGTTAGAGGTATGGTCAAAGGGATAAGGGTTAAGGGTTGCTCACAGATGTGTGAGAAACACTAGGGAAGTGTGCTAGGGAACCAAGGTGGAAGAAGATACATCATGGGATCTCATTAAGAGGCTATAGGAGCCATTAATGAGGGTGTAAGGGGCCATTAATGAGAATGTAAGGCTCATTAATGAGTGGTTGACCAAAAGTCAAAGGATGAGGGTTTAGGCTAAGAGGGTTAGGAAACACCTCTTAAGTAGGTTTAGGGAGTGATTAGGAAAGTGAGGATAGGTTTAGGGTTTTCTAGAAGATATCTAGGGTTTTTGGCTTTTAAATAAATACTTAATTTATTTAAAGGGTTTTGAGACATAATTTATTAAATAATTAATAAATTAGAGGGATAAACATTCAAATTAGATTTAAATAGTTTTGGGAGGGGGTTCTTCATTAAATGTGTTTAATTAAAATAGGAGAAGGGATAATGACAATAAAAATTAATTAATTAATTAATAAATGATGATGTCATCAAGTCTTTTGTGAACTAAACATAATTTTAATTGGCAAGTGGATTTTTAGGTGTCTATATTTTTCACCTATTTGATGTGATGCCGCAAGTGGTGTGGCATCAAAGACAAGAAAATAAGATGCCCCATGCTAGAATAGAAGATAATGGGTTGTGCGCCCTCGAGAAAATAACGTAAAGAGGAAACTTTGTGGAATTTTCTCAAAAAGAACACCGAGAGGAAAGGAAAGGAAGAAGAAAGATGGAAAGGGGAGGTAAATAGACATCCTTGCAAGAGAAAAGATGCATGAATGCAATATGATGTGAGATGTAAGATTAATCGATATGATGGAGAATGAGGGGCCTTTGGAGAGCTCATTGTGTAAATGTGTAGAGCACGACCTAGTTTGATATAGCAACATTAGAGACCTGCCAAGGTTACTAGGAACACAAGGCCTTGTCACCAACATTGTAGAGGACTAAAGAAAAAATACACACAAGGGTTTCCCTAGTATCATGCATGAATCCAAGATGAGGCATGGTAGAAATGATGTTGGAGAAACCACAAACAAACAACACTTCCCAAGTGCACCATTTAACCTAGAAGATCACATGTGAAACATGCAAGGGTCATGTCTGACTAACTCATAGGTAGAAGAAAAACATCAAAAGACCTTGCCCCAGATTGCCCTTATTTACAGCGCACCATGATATAAAGGATTGTGATGACTTTGAGGAGAGGAACAATGAGAATCCATAAAAGATAAACAAGATCCAAAGGACAAAATCCAAGACCAAAGTGATAAATCCACAAAACGTCCTTTTCCAAGGAGAAGGATTGATTTTATTGATGGGGGGAAGATTAGGTCGAAATGTGATGAAGGATACATCCTACACAAACCCTGTTTGGATTGATGATGGAAGATTAGGTCGGACATGAGGAAGGATTCATCCTGCAAGGACTAGTTTGATGAGGAGAATGTTGTGTTGTTGGAAAATGATGAATCAAAGATAATCATGTGATCAAAGATAGTTGACAAAAGATGTTGCTGAAGTACAAGGTTGGGTGGGACAAGTTATTTGATCAAAGCTATTGCAGGACTGATAAGGAGATGTACAACAAGACACAATGATATTTACAAGTGAGCTCAAAAGATAAGCAAAGATTCAAAAGAACCAATGAAATAACAAGTATCTCACACACCTTTTTCCATATGTAGGATGATTGATGATGATTGATTTGATTGAGGATTGGTCTGATATGAGGAAGGATACATCCTATTAAGATTGATGATGGATTGCTGAACTAGGATTCCTATGACAAGAGATAGGTAAGATACTCAAACCTCAGAAGGACCAAGGGATGACTGTCGAAGCGCTTAGCTGGATAGGTCACGATGACTCAAGGGATAACCAACGAAGAGGATGAGACCTATAGACACATGTACAAATGAGTCTAGGTGACAACATGAGTGATGCTAGGGTACAAGACTTAGGATTTAGGATGTACAAGGGATATGGGGATGAATCTGACCGTACAAAGATATGCAAGATGATGCCCCAGTTGGGTTGGAATGCTGAGATGGACTGATGATGGATAGGGTTGATGAAGTATGATGTATCGTGAAATGACACAGACCTGGGAAGGACTCATCCTAACGATGATGATTGGATTGAGATCAATACTTGCAACCATGATAGGGACAAGATTAAGGATGTGATTGGATAGGTTGATTGGATCTTTGATCTTGGATAGATAGAGGATATGGATAGGATTTGCAGATGACAGAATGTAGGGGATTTGGGTAGAGGAATGTTGAGGATTTAGATGAAGGAAGATATGGATTGGGAGATGGAAGATAAGGACTTGGACATGGAGGAAGATTTGAATGGGGAGATGGAAGATAAGTATTTGGATAGGTCTCCAAGGAATATGTCACCAAGGAACAAGGGGTAAAAGTACAAACCTGCATGTCACACTTTTATAAAGGAAAAGGTCAACAACATGCAAATTTTTCAACTTTAACAACATAAAAGTAGCATTTTTGTGTAGAATTTGAAGATGATGTAAACTAATGAAATGTGTAAAATTGGATGAAGTTTATGCCTATAATTTTTTTTTTATAAAATTGAACAAAAATTGAGATAATTTTTCAATTTTTGAAGTCCATTTGTTTATTGCTAAAATATGCTGAAAATATAGGGTCTAGTTCCCACCAAAATACTATATGCAAATAATCTTTTTTTCCTTTGATTTCAACAGATTATTTAGATGACACATTGTATAACTAGTGCAAGAAAATAGAAAGATTGGATTTTGGTATATATTTTGTCTATTATAACTATCCAAAGTCAGTGTTACCTAAAATGAACAATTTTTTATTCCCACCAAATGGATTAGCATGCTTTAGGTTAGTGAGTCTATCTTACAAATTAAGTTTAATTTAGTAATTTTGAGTTAGTGCTTTTAATTTTCTTAGTGTTAAAACTATGATTGCAAATTTATTGTATTTCAAAATGTCTTATTTTTTTTTATGCTTAGATGATTTTTAGAGTTATTTGACACAAGAGAAAAAGTTACCAACTTGAAGATTAGGGTAAGATTAGGGTTAGATAATGATAGTGATCTCCTTCTTATTGTTTAATTAACAACATGGAATCTTTGTATTTAATTTTAGTTAAGGTAATGGAATTTTATGTGCAATAAGATTTAATAAGGCATACATACACTTATGGTGAAGTTAAGATAAATTCTTATCAACATCACATCAATCAGATATTAATATGTCATAAGTAGATAGGGAAGAATTTAACTTAAATATTTATTTGTATATGATGTTGAACTTTGGTTACTTCATTCATAGTTTGTTTTGGTAGCCTTATATTTCTTTCTTAGTGTTATTGTATGAATATTATAGAGATTTAGAAGATAATTAAAACAAAAAAAATGGATAGTATGATTGAAATTGTGCATTACTTGATATGTTTGCATTTATTCCATATTTCCATTTTACAATTGACACAATTGCAAATGAGTTGATTGTATAGTATTATTATAAAATTAATTTCACATTATAATTAAGACCCTAAAATAACTTAAATAATTAAAAGAACCCAAAATTTACTATTTACAAAAATGGGCAGTATGATAAAAGTAATAGAAATTCAAAACTATATGGATAGTATTAGTGGCTTCTCCTTTTATAAATGAAAAAAACATGAATTAGAATAAAAATATACACATAATTGTCAAAATAAACTCAAATAATGTGATTTGAAATTTCTTAGCACCAATATCATCTACATGTGTTCACTTTGACACAATGGCTTAAATTTATGAACAAAATCATAACATTATTTGACATTTATAGATATTAGAGTGTTTAGAGTTTGGACATTAGTTTCATTATATATCTTTTGTGCCAAATAAATCAAATCATCTAGTATAGAAAAAACATTTTAAAATATAATACAATCATAGTTTTAATACTAATAAAATTAAAGCACTAACTCAAAATTACTATGTTAAACTTCAGTTCATAAGATAGTGAAATGACATTAATTTACTATTTAATTACTCAAATGTACATAAAACTCAACTAGGTAAGTAAAACTCAAAGACTATGAACTACCTTAACATATTTTCATTTGACTAATAATTAATTCGTTTACTCTTTTTCAAACTATTCAAATGTTTTATCATTTCTAATACTCCAAAAATTCTACAATTACATTCATTAAAAAACTTCTAAATATATCTATTTCAATTTAAATATTAAATAATAAATAAATAAATAAATAATTTTTTTCATCTATACTTAATTTATTCATCCATCTCAAAATAGTGATTGTTTTAAATTTATGTGAAAAGAGTAAATAAATTAGATATTTCATAAATGGATGTATGCATGGTATGCCATGAAATGGGTAGATGGTTGGGGAATCTGTAAGCTGCATAGCCGGCTCCAAAGATGCACACCCCAATCATGCATGAGAGCAGGTAGGTATTTGGGAAGAATTTTACGTATTTTGTTTGTAGTCAACAATTTATTCATGGCAAAAGAAATGGTCGGCATTAAAAGTGATTATATCATGTTAGCGGTGAGGAATTGAAGGAATCTATCTCGATCGACATATGAAAGACATACATCATCCACTATGTATTGCTCATTGCTAGGGTTAACCCAGTATTGCAAGCGACTCATAATTTTGGAGGCTAGTATAAATATCATGGATATATGATAAGGTTTACACAGGACATAAACAACATTGCAAATATTCTTCCACAAAGAATATGAGAATTTGATATACTCATAGTTCAAAGATTTCATACAACAGACTAGTCCTATGATTGTTATGTCAGTAGGAGACACATTATAGATGCATTGCAATACAAGGTAAAATTTGACCCATACTATAGGGACATCACTTGTTTATAGCTAAATGTTGACCTCTTATTCAGCCACAGACTTGCATAAACAACATTGCAAATATTCTTCCACAAAGAATGTGAGAACTTGATATACTCATAGTTCAAAGATTTCATACAACAAACCAGTCCTTTGATTGTTATGTCAGCAAGAGACACATTAAAGTTGCATTGCAATACAAGGTAAAATTTGACCCATACTATAGGGACATCACTTGTTTATAGCTAAATGTTGACCTCTTATTCAGCCACAGACTTCAACATAGTCATTATTCATCAGCTGCATACGAGAATGAATATGAAATTACTCATTTTGCACACCTGTATGATTCGACCTGTTGCCTTCTATCTAGGTAGGGTTTTGAATAAATCTCAGAACTGAGAGTCTAACAACCATAGACTAGCCTAGAATGAAGGATTTAAGCTAAGGTGCAATTAAGATTTATGCTAAAATGAGAGTGCAATATTAATCTAAAAACTTGTAAGAAAATGAGCATGAATCCAATAACAATGAAAGAAACTAAATTAAGAATAAATGCATCATTATGCCAAGAAATGAATACTATTCTAATATGAAGGATAATTGTAGCTTTGAACACAAATGAGAGAACAATTTACTAGAGGTTTGATACTCAAAAATTGCCTCCCCAAATGAGAAATGAGAGGGCTCTATTATAGAAAAGCCCGGTGGAGATTGAAGAGTTTCTTGCAAAGAAATGGTCGACCCTTCATCTTCTTGGGGGGAGTGAAGTATTTTGGAGAGAATATTTAATTAAATAAATGAAATATGGCCTCATGGGTGACTTTTCCAATTGTTTGAATAATTAAATTCAAATGAGGATATTCATTTAAAGAACTAAATATTATTTAATTCCTCTTGATGTGTTTTAGCTAAAGAGGGTGGATTTAATTTAATTAAAGTACTGGAAATTTATAATTAAATTAATTAATCATAGGGTTTATTTAGCCAATTATAGTCGATATTTAGGAATTAAATATGATATATGATTAATGCAAATTTAAGGTTTTTTGCATTTGACACTAGGTCAAGTAGAGTCAATTAGAAAGATAGAATTGCCTAGTACAAGAGGACTTTGATGATGTAGAAATTTGATAAAATGAGACTAAATGAAACAAAATTGGTTAGGATATCGAGATGCCAATTTTGGGGTATTACATTTTTCCCCTCTTTGAATTGATGTGCGAGCATCACGTTGATTCAAAGAATATTCTATTGTGATAGTTGATGAGGGTTTTAGGATTATCTCTAGAATGAAGCCTAACCCTCAGAAGTCTAGGTTAGGTTCCAAAGACACCATATCAAATCGAGTTATAGAACCATCTCCAAAATGAAGCTTGATTCTCTAAAGCCTAAGTTAAATTGTGAAGACATTAGTCGGACTACAACATTAGTGAGACTGTCCCCAAAACGAGGTTCAATATTTACGAGTTAGGGTTAGGATTGCCCCAATACCCATTGATTAAATGATAACTGATACAGATTTTAGGGCTATCTCTGAAATGAAGCTTAGTCCTCTGAGACCCAGGTTAGATTTCCCAGATATCAATAAAAGAGTTTTCGAGAGCCATCTCTAGAATAAAGCTTGACTTTCAAGAATTAGGGTTAGATTACCCTAATACCTAATAGAATTTAAAGAACCATCTCCAGAATAAAGCTTGACTCCCATGGATCTAAGTTAGATTGCTCAGATACCTAGTAGTATGATGACAAGATGTAAGGCTCAGAGATTCCCCTAGTGATTCAAGATAGTGGAATATCCAATTTTGATCGTGAGGTATGAAAAACTGAACATGCCCCAAGTGATGAGATGCCCTAAGTGATGAGGACTTTTGATTTAGATCAAATTGGTTCGAGACTGATTTGATTCAATGATGCAATCATCCTGCCCCCTCGAGAGCAAAATCAAAAGATGACACATCATAAAGATGATTGACAGCAAGAGGTTGCAGATAGACATAAAATAAAAAATCTAGAAGAACTCAGAACAGATTATGGAAGCATTGAGAAGATTGAGAAGCAATTTGGAGCAATTTGGAGGTCCTATTAACCAAGTTTGACCATGGTTGACTAAAATTGACTAGAGTTGACTTTGATGAAAAAGATGAAGAAGTCAAGAAAAAGATGATGAGATGAGATCTGGTAAGAATATGATATTAGAAGGTCAACTGCACAAGCGTCCGATCACGTTGGTCCTAGGAATTTAAAACATGATTTTGAGCTATGTAGAGGTGTCAGATTTTGATTTTGATCTCGAAAATGGATTTAGAGTAGTTGATTTAGCTAAGGGTGAATTTTTCACACAAAATAGAGCACTTTTGAAAATTAGGTCAAAACCTATATAAGGCCTAAAAGGGTCATTTCAATTCATTTGCACCCTTTGACTTTGATTGATTTAGAGAGCTCTGAACAAAATGGAGAAAGTGCTAGTGAGATCACATAAGTTTGAGCACTCCCAATGACATAGTCGGCCACTGGAGTATGACCCACCTATGAGTAGTCAAAAACTTACCTTGCATTTTAAGTTTTAATGCATTTTTAGGAGATTTAGATAGTTTTAGGGTAATTTAGAAATTTTCCCACAAGATCTCACGTGAGGAAATGGTTTCCTTGCGTGGGCCAGGGAAGGGTCACGAATGAGGAAAGACCAAAAGAAGGCTTCCTCATGTGGGGTCCCTCCATGAGCTCGCGTGAGAAACCCTCCTTAGGGATGATCTCTCACGTGATCTGAGAAAAAGTCTCATGCAATAGCGAAAGCTCACGCGAGGCTCCTACTTCCTCGTACGGGAAACTGCTCCAGAAAATAAAGATTTAAGGCCAAATTTGTACCCAAAATTATGTAAGATTAGCCAGGTATAGCATCTGAGAAGCATGTTTAGAATAGATACATAGCGTCAATTTCTTTTTTTGGCTTTGAAAACCATCACGATTGAGATACTGATCGCGTGTCATCACTTGCATTGCAGGTTGACTTCCTAGACATTAGATTTTGATCTCACCATCCAGTCATTGGTGAGCTAGTGCGATGACTGGATGACGCAGAGGGTGTGCACATTGATGGATTAGGATTTTCATATTTGCATGATGTACCCAACATTTGGGTGAATTACAGATTGCTAGGGGCCCTTGTCGAGCGTTTCCCTTCAAAAATGAACACATTTCACTTGCCGCAGGGGGAGATGATAGTGACCCCGGAGGATATTGATAGGATCCTGAGAGTACCTTACCACGGCCCATGTGTGGAGTATGATATGCAACCGAGATCAGGTATTGTGGCACTCAAAGAGACCTTCCTGGATGATCTAGTGATGGGTTGGGCCATTGCCTAGCATGATTTGATTAGAGACTATGGTATGGGGCACAAATTAGCAGTTACGTTAGAAGCATTCTTGGGCTGCTACTTGATGTCAGATAGAGGGCAGAACAGACTGGAGTGCAGCTAAGGTCAAATGCTATAGAGGATGTTACAAAAGCCACCTGTGAGATTCAGATGGGGCTAGTGTATGCTGGCACATATGTATCATGAGATGCATGAGATCGTGTATCAGGGTGTGTGAAGCATGTCAGAAGGTGTTGTGATATTATAGATATGGGCCTAGGAGCATCTTCTTGTATCTAGGCCAATTTTCCATGATACTAGATAGCCTTTGGAGCCTTACATTTACAAGTATGGTGGCCCTATGACTCAGCCAGTGCTGGGTAAGACTGAGCAGTGGTGAGCTCAGCTTGACTTCATGGTTGTAGTGAGATGGCCACCATGGGTAGGGATAGAGGTTTGGGATGACACCAAGCATGAGCTTCTGCACATGTTTTGTTCATGCCCCTTGATATTTTGTACTATTAGTATCATTGAATGTTTCCCACTATCCCAGGTCCTGAGGTAGTTTGGTAGGCCACAAGACATATCTCAGGAGTACTGTGCATATGCTCACTTTACTGATGAGGTGAAGAAGGGATCGCAAGTGAGATTAGATTAGGACAGGTGCATGATAGAGGCCTAGGTATCACCAGCCTGATGAGATTACATGGCAGTCATTATTGGTGAAGGGATGATACTAGCATACCAGGATCATCTATTGGTGCATCCATTCCCTCGGTTTACAAATCCACTTGGTATGGGTCAACAGGCATAGCAGGTGGTGCAACCACCACCATAGTAGTAGTAGGTAGAACAACAAGCACCCCAGCATAAGAGTAGGCAGACTCCTATTCCTCCTAAGTAGATGGGTACAAATTTTGGTGTGGGTAGTAGTGGAGGTCAGGAGAGATCGAAGAGGTAGAAGAATACGGAGACATCACAACAACCACTAGCCATAGATGTACAAGATGAGAATATGTAGGATTAGACTGCACAGGGTCCCCCTCTTAGAGATCAGGTCACTCAACTATAGAATGCACTACGGAGGAGCTGAGAGAGGGTGCAATAGGTACAGAGGGAGTTGAGTGATTGTAACATATAGATTTCCATCTGAGATACCTGAGTGGCTGAGAGAGATCAAGAGATCACAGGGCTATGGGAGGCATTAGCAAGGGCACAGATAGAGACTCGAAATGAGGCTACCTAGTCAGCCTACTATTATGCAGCATATGTAGGTGTAGTTCCAGAGCTAGTGGACCAGGTTTCATAGTTTTTAGAGTATGTCAGGGCACCAGTGGTACCACATGGACCACCTCCACAGGCACCACCATAGGAAGATGTGCCACCTCCTCCAGGAGATGATGGGCAGGGCTAGATTAGGATGTTGATGTATTGTAGCCTATTTTTTATAGACTGTGTTGAAGTAGCATCATTTTGTACACTAACATTTGATCGATTATATATATGAGCTCATCTTTTGGTATCATTGTACTTTTCATTTATTGCTTTGGATTTTTATACTTTATGAGATGTATCCTAAATGATTAGATGAGTAGATATGAGATGTACATGGTTCCTTTATGAATATGCAAATGAATGTTGACGTGTTTTATTGGTATATATGTATGCAATGTGAAATGTGATGATAGATAAATACAATGTATGATTTGATTGATGTTTATGATGGATGCACATGTAGGTGTAGAATGTATGCATATGATTTTATGGTAATGCACTTTGTGAATGTAATGGAAATGCAATGTATATGGTACTAATCATCTCATGTAGGATCTTGTGATACATGATAGGTACTAACCAAAAGAATGTTTTTGAAGATCGAGAGTGAGGATCAGACACTTGTGTAGTCAAGATGAACCTAGGATGGAAGATGAGAACCCTCAGCATATAGATCCAAAAGAATACAATGAAGTGAGCATCAAAATATTGTCGCTATGCAAGTCTAGAATGAAAATGCAAGCCTAAGCTAGATGCAATCCCTAGGACTTGGTTGTTGGACCCATTAGACAAGTATCATCATAGAGTTTTTTTAGTACCAGATGATCGTAGGATGCCATAAAACTCTCACTGACATTGCAATCATGAGAATATGAATACGATATTAGTCTTATATTTTTTGGAATAAGGTGTAAGCATTAAGGCACAAGAAGCCAGAATGGCCTGAACACCTATTCCTTTTGATTTAGCAAGTTAACATAAGCATCAAAGCACAGTTGCTAAAATGACCTGAATGTTTCTTGTGTACAAACACACTAGACAAGTGAGAGTTCCTCCTTTTTTGAAGTGAATGATAAGCATACCAAAGGTGCACACAGACGCTCACTTCATAGGACGAGCATAAAAAATTTCACTTGGAAGTCACTCAAACCAACAAGGAGAAGAACCAACCTCACCAAAGTTTTCATATAAAAGGAGTTGAGGTACACATGGCCATCCAACATGAGATGAAGGCTCTCATAGTGGACACCCCTCTTATATGGATCCTTTGGATCATTGGAACTAAACCAGCAAACAAAAAGAAAAGAAAAGATCATGCCCCAGTCTTCGCGTCTCTCGGTCAAGATAGATGTCTTAGAGTTTCTCGGGGGGAATGATAAAGCAAAAAGAAAAGCACTCAAAAGAAATTCTCAGCATGCTTCAGAGAGTTACAAATCCAGTTTCAATTCCATTTTTTAGTTTAAGCGGATTGATGTCGAATCAGAAGTATATAATGTAAGAAGTCTCAATAGGACGGTGACAGTAGACAGACGTAGTGATAACTACTGGTGACTGACGTGAGAGAGAGTCTCAAGGAGTGATCATAGTGCTAATTAAGTATCAATAGGTAGACACAGTGAGAACCACTGGTGACTGGTACATGAGAGATCCTCAAGGAGAGAAATCTCAATAATAGCTAGGCATCAGTACATAGATGTAATGAGAACCATCAGTGACTGATGCATAGAAGATCCTCTGAAATGATAGGATAGTGCCCCCTAGACTAGGAAGGGTGCCCCCAAGTGTGTGTAGTTTCAATCCATGTAGAGTCAAGCATAATATCGAAGATAACTAAGAGCAAGGGCATGAGCTAGTAAACCGAAGTAGGAAAAAAAATGGAAAAGGAAATTAAAGCAGGAAAGACGGGAAAGCAAACTAAAGCAGGAAAGCAAGGAGCAACTGTACAGAGCCAAGTGGTGTCACAATAGGTATAGCCATTTTGGAACAAGAGGCATCTATTTACCAAGTTTTCACCATCTTGGAAGAAATTCTATTTTTGCTATCATGACGCCTGTTTGCCAGGTTTTCATCAATGACATATTTTTTCTTTTCCAATTTTTTTTGTATTTTTTTATTTTTTCAATTTTTTTATATTTTTTATTTTTTCAATTTTTTTTGTATTATCAAGGTGCATGTTTACTAGGTTTTCACCAAGATAATAGATACACCAAAGAACCTGTTACCAAGTTTTCACGAAGATGATCATTTTTTCAGGACATTTTGCATTTTTAAGAATTTTTTTCAGAATTGAGTATGTACAGGAGCATTCTAAAGATGTCTCAACTATAGAATCATTTCAGATGTAGAGCATTGATCTTCTCTTTAAGCCATTCTCCTTCTATAGTAGAGAGTTGATAGACACCAGACCCAAACACTACAGTGATAATATACATACCAAGCCAATTTGGTTCAAACTTTCCCTTCTGGATCCGCTGCTGTTGACTCTTGGGGTTCTCTCTTAAGACAAGGTCACCCTCTTGGAATTATCTTGGTTTGACCTTCTTGTTGTAGCTCTTGGGTATCCTCTTTTGATATGCTCAGAGGTGATCAAATGCCACTTTTCTATGTTCATCTAGTAGTTCTAGCTCTTGTAGCTGAGATATTCTAATGCCATCATCAGTAATGAGGCCTTTCAGAGAGACTCACAAAGTGGGAATCTCAACCTCAATTGGTAGCACAAATTTCACCCCATAAATCAAAGAAAAGGGTTTAGCCCTTGTCAGTGTTCTTATACTTGTGTGGTAAGCCCATAAAGTCAGATTAATTTGGAGATGCCAATCTCTAGCAGATTTGTGAACTCTGCGGTGCAAGATCTTGAGAATCATCTTGTTGGATGCTTCCACCTGTCCATTACCCTGGGGATAATAGATGGAAGACCAATGCTGAATGATTTTGAACTTAGTGCATAACTCCTTTAGATCCTTGTTCTTAAACTGACCCCCTTTGTCAATGATTATTGAGGAGGGTACACCATACCTACAAATTTTCCATCAGCTATGGTCAAAGGCACTTCCTTAACCCATTTAGTAAAATAATCTGTAGCAATGATGATGAACTTGTGTCCTTTTGAGGAAGAAGGATGAATCTGACCCAGCAAATCAAAGGCCCATTACTGAAATGACCAGAAACAAATGAAGGGAATGAGCTCCTTGGAAAGAGCGTGAATCAAATTTCTGTGGAGCTGATATTATTTGCAAGATTGGCATACTGTGTAGCTTCCTTTTCCATATTTGGCCAATAGTAACTAGCTCTAATAAGCTTATGAGCTAGTGTCAGGTTGCTCAAATGAGAATCACAGATGCCTTCATGCACCTCAGCTAACGCACAATTAGAATCATTGGGCTCTAAACACCTAAGGAGGGTACCATCTAGACCTCTCCTATACAAGTCATTAGCTATAATGACATAGTGTGAAGCATTGTAGATTAGGTGACATTTCTCATTCTGGGTGTAAGTGTCTGAAATAATCTGGTCACATAAGCGGGATGAATCATGTCCAATGACTAAATAGATCATCCTAGATTTAGGGGCATTGTAGGCTAGGTAGAGTATTGTTTCCACCAGGAATTCATGTTGAAAGTCATTTTATGGCATCTGTAACATAGAAGCAAGAGTAGCCATTGCATTAGCTGCTTTGTTATCTACTCTTGGAATCTACTGGAAAGTGATATGTGTGAAGTACTTTCTTCGATCATCGACCATCCATTTATAAGGCATGAGCTTATCATCCTTTGTTTGATAGATGTCATTGACTTGATTAATGACCAATTGTGAGTCTCTGAAGACTTTAAGTTCATCCACACACCATTCAACAACTATCTTCATGCCATTAATCAGAGCTTTGTACTCAGTGAAGTTGTTTGTGCAAGGAAACAATATCTTGTATGATTTGGGTAAAAAATATCTTTGTGGTGTGATGAATAATATCCTGACACCTAACCCTTGCTGAGTAAATGATCCATCAAAGAGCATATTCCATGTTTGATGTGTAAGAAGCATTATGGACTCATATGGAAACTCAATGTTCAATGGTTGATGATCCTTGAGAGGAGCTTCTACTAATTGATCTACACTCACTTGTCCTTTGATAGCCTTTCTCTCTACATACTCAATGTCAAACTCATTGAGTATCATGACCCACTTTGCCAATCTACCTATGAGGGCAACTTTGCTGAGTAGATACTTTAATGGATCAATTTTAGCAATGAGACACATGGTGTGAGAAATCATGTAGTGCCACAATTTTTGTGAAGTGAACACCACTACTAGACAAGCCTTCTTGATAACAAAGTAATTTTCTTCATATGAAACTAGTGTTCTACTGATGTAATAACTAGCTCTCTCCCTATTTTTTTGATCTTCTTGAGCCAGCAGGGCACCCAGAGATGTATTTGTAGCTGAGATGTAAAGGATGAGTAGCTTCTTGTGAATAGGAGGCATCAATATTGGTGGATTTGCAAGGTATTGTTTGATCTGTGTGAGCCCTTTGTCACAGTCTTCGTTCCACTGATAAGTCACTCCTTTATGTAAAGTCTTGGTGAAGGGTTGTGACTTATCAACTAGTTGTGCAATGAAGTAGCAGATAGACTGTAACCGACCTTGGAACCCTCTCATCTAACTGATGTTGCATGATGGAGGCATTTCCATGATGGCTTGAACCTTTTCTAGATTGACTTTTATGCCCTTCACAGAAATGATGTAACCTAATAGCTTGCCAAAAGTGACACCAAATGCACACTTTTTTGGATTGAGCCTCAGACTGAATTGTTCCATTCAATCTAGTATAGGACCTAGATTTGCAAGATGTGCCTTTTGTTTCATGCTCTTAGCCAAAGTGTCATCCACATAGTCTTCCATCATTTTGTGCATCATGTCATGGAAGATAGTGGTGACAACCCTTTGATATGTAGCTCCAACATTTTAAAGTTTGAAGGGCATGATATTCCAATAGAAAGTTCCCCAAGCACATGTGAAGGCAGTCTTCTCTTTATCTTCTAGTGTAATCTTTATCTGATTGTAACTAGAGAAACCATCCATTAGAGAGTATATTTCATAGCCAGCCATCATGTCCAAAATCATGTCAATGTTGGGCAACAAAAAGTCATCTTTAGGACATGCTTTATTTAGATTCCAAAAATCTGTGCGGACTTAGATGGATTTATCATTCTTAGCAACTAGAACAATATTGGAAATCCATTCCGCGTAGTCAATGGCTCTGATGAAACCAGCTTTGAGAAGTTTTTCTAACTCTGCCTTGACTAAGAGTGCCACATGTAGATGCATCTTAAGAAGCTTTTGTTTAATAGGCTTAACACCTGGTGCAATAGATAGGTGATGCATGATTATATTAGGATCCAATCCAGGCATGTCAGAATAGGTCCTTACAAAATTAACTTTCTTGCTCTGAAAGAAACTGGTGAATTCTTCTTTCTCTCTTGTAGATAGTGACTGTGCCAGATGAATAATCTTTGGTGTAGCTTCCGTGCCCAAATTCACTGGTTGGGTTTCTTCAATCAACACTGATGATCTTTCTTGAAAATGACTTGGAAGCATATCAAGTATCCCATCCTCGGGCGCCTCAGAGAGGTTTTCACCCTCGGATACATCTTTTATTTTTACTTTTTTTGGTGCTCACACTGCCACAATGTGGTTTTCACCATTAGAGAACCTATTCTTTTTAATTTTAATTTTGTGACTGAGATACTTGATATAGGCTTCAGTCATGTTGACACTATCTTCACTGGTGGAGAACATTATAGGTTCGACAATGTTAAGGTAACAGACAAGAGTATAGTCATTCTAGAACATAAGGACTTCACTAGATGGGAAGGGAGACTTCAAGTTGATGAGCTTGGGATGGTGGAGTGAAAGATAAGTGGTAGGTTCAAGTGCATTCATGGTATATTCATCGAAAGCATGGACAAGCAAGTTGAGACCTAAAGCAATCTCACCCAGAGGTGTGTTTAAGTCTCTTCAAGACCTTACTTTAGAACTAGAGGGTATGTTAACGTTAGTGGCATCACACTTGGTTGTTCTAATACTAGACCCTTCACCTACTTTGAGAAGGTTTTCATACATATGAACAATATCTACATCTTTATCAAAAGTTCTGTCAGACAAGGAATCAAACTCATACTCATGCAAATCAATGATGCTTGATATAGGAATTCCATGAACACTTTCTATACTGTCTGACTCATTTTTTTCATCTCTTGTAGTACTAATGGTTTGTTGAAGTTGATCATGTTTGAACCACTTTTGAAAATGTGGTGGCATGTACAATTCACCCAGATAATTAGGATCAACAGTTTGCATTTCTATCAACCACTCATATGTCAGTGCAGTGATTGAGGTAGTATCATCAGAATCACTGTCAGCCTCTACTTGACTAACAGGTGTAATAGGATCATCTGGCTCTACGAAGAATATAGAAAGAGCTAGAGGAATAGGATAGGGAAAGGTATCATCATCAGAGGTGTCCTCTAGTTTGTCAGTTGAAGTAGTGCTTTCAAGTTCTGGGTAGCATTCAAGTTCTCATATAAATTTGTTGATCCCTAAATGAAATGGGATTTTCTTGAAGCATAGACCTATGGTGTCCTTTGTTTAGTGACTTTTGGCTTCAATTGGTTCAAGTAATCCATTGTCATTCACCCCTATAGGGCCACTCCCTTAATAACCAAAGCGCTTTGTGATTTTTAAGGCTTCACTGTATGGTTCTTGTTCTAAGTCATGAGCTTGAGTCATTGTTTTAGATGTGTCCTTTCCTTTATAAACCCAAGTTGTAATAGCCCTATCCTCATCCTCATCTTCTAGTGGCATTGTGGCCCATACAAAGGAACCATCATAGACTATTTGAGGAGAAATGCTAGAAGGTTTATTATTCTCAAAGGGTCTCCCATAGGAATGCGGAGATGGAGGCAGAGCTGCTAATGACAACATAGGTTCAATTTGATAGCCCCCCATGCCTGTATCTTTGAGCTTTAGAGTCTATTCCATTTCTTTGAGTTTGGCATCAAAGAATTTAGTAGACTTTCTATTGGTTGGGACAGAACTGTCAGCAGATTGTGTGTGTATTGCAAGAATAGCCCATATTGGCAGGTACTATTACTTCTACTCCGTGGAATAGGAACTTGATACATTGATGATATGTGGATGGAACCACCTACATTTCATGGATCCATGATCTTCTCAACAATATAATCTATGCAAGGGAAATGTCTAGAACTTGATAGGTAACATCCCTCTCAATAGGTCCAACTCAGATTGGCAACACAATCAGACCTTTGGATCTTCGTTCCTCTTCATCATATGCCTTGATGGTGATTTTCTTGCAGGCATCTATGTGGTCTTCATCATAGCCTAATTGGGAGAGTAGGTTAGCAAAGAAAATATTAAGGCCAACACCATTATTAATGAGGATGTTGTGGATGCATTTTGGGCCTATCATGACTTCAATGTGCAAAGGGGCATTGTGCGGATGTCTTAGCGAATGGTCATCTTCCTCAAAGAAAGATAGATATTGGGGTGAGGTCAGGTGACCCACCATGGATTGAAACTGGTCAAGATCCATATCTTTTGGGATATTTTCATTAGTGAGGGCTTTATTAAGAATCTGCTTATGAGAGGACTAGATCTTCAACAACTCAAAGATAGTGATCTGAGCGTTGGTACATTGAAACTAGTCTAGGATGTTGTAATTAGTAGTGCTAGGCGTGGGGACCATTTTTGAGTTCTTCTTGGTAGGGCCAACAACAATTTTATCCACAGGTTATTTTGGTACTGATGTCGAAGGCTCGGGACCCTTAAGAACAATCTTTGCACAAGATCGGGTAACAACATTCGCACAAACCTGAGATTTTTTTTGGTTTGGGAGAATGGGACATAGGGCCTCGTAAGACAAACAAAGTCTTAGGCTGGTGCAGAGGCACCCACAAAATGTTTTTCATTTCCTATCATTCATCTAATGTTATACCAAAATGTAATCATGAAGTGTGAAATGGGTAAATGTCATGTTGAAGAGGTTCATGTCAAGAAATTCATGTCAAGAAATTCATGTCAAGAAATGGGTCATTTATTAAGTCATTTTAAAAAGTTCATGGGATCATGTCAAGAAATGATAGATTTTCTAATTTTCATTGTAATGTATTCAAGAAAGACATCATGTGACATTTGTAATCAAAATTCAAAAAGGAATACAAAGGGTCATGTGTAGGTGAACAGTTTGTAACCGTCAAGAGTTGTCTTTAAATAGACATAAATGTAACCGAATAGAAGATAAGAGAGGAGAGAGTTGATAGGGAAGAGGTTACAAAATAGTGTGCAAAAGTTTGGGAAAAGAATTAGCTCTCTAGCCTTCAACCAGAGAGCCAAGCATGTTATGTATGTTGTTTGCATATTAATGTAATTTGGCTTCAATAAATTTGAGTTTGTAAAGCCATTGTCTCTCTCCTTTTTCATGTCTATGTTTTATGCAGATCGATCTTGTAGTTTTCTTCTAAATTGGTTACTCTTTACTACGAGATGTTTGGTTTATCTAAAGGATTTATTTGTTTAATGAACCAGCTTTCATAGTAGTGGTGGTCGATATTTAAATAGTTTAGTTTACTTTATAATCTGATTCTATACCAGTCCCGATCCATGGGACAATGTGATTATTTCATTGGGAAAAGAATCAGTTTATAATCTGGTTATTCTTGAGTGCATGGAGTCAGGAAACATTTTTCAAGAACCATTATACAAATATTGTATTGATTTTGAATATTGGGTTTGGTATGTTTATGGTTGAATCCATTTTAATTTGACAGAAAAATGGCCTTGAATATGAAGGGCATAAGTTTTAAACCAATCGTTGGATTTCAACATGCTTTTGACATGTTTTAGATAATCAAGTTTCGAAGATCTTCACCAGAATGATCTTTAAAATATATTTTGCTTTAAAAGATATAACCAATTGTGTATGGATCTGTCTAAAATATAGAAAATAGAGTCTAATATCAAGATTGATGTTGTTATTGGATTATAAAAAAAAAGATATGAGCTTCTAACCTAGATTTATAGAGAAGAAAATATGTAATATCCAAAAATTCATATATCTTCATGGAAGATTGAAGAAAGCCAAATGAAGTGATAGCAGATATGAACCAAAGTTTTTGATGTAGATGAACATCTTGATGTTCCTCCACATCAAGTGGTATCAGAGCCCGCTAAAGATTTGGGTAGGGTAATTAAAAGAATGTTTTGATTCATGGTTGCAAGATTGATCCATCCAAGCTGCAGACAAACAAATTTTTTCTTGCCTGTGTGAAGACCTCAACAAAGGTCTTGGTATTGTCTCCATAGAGATGAAGCTGGGTAGAAGGTGCAATGAGAGAAACCACTAAGAGAAGGGTGGGAAGCATCTTCCAGAATCTTATGTGGGTAAGATGGTAGTATAGTGGTGGTGTGAAGCAGTAGCATGAAGAGTGGTGGACAATGAATAGTATGCACTCCATTAAGAGGAGTCACAATTGAAGGCAATAGCGATAGTAGTGAAGGCATCATGACAGTAGATGGCAGACAAAGAGGCACACACAGTTTGGCATTTCCATGGGACATGGAAGTCTTTGAAGTCCGATAGTATGGTGCAAAGGAACCCACGAAATGTTTTTCATTTCCTATCATTCAGCTAATGTTATACCAAAATGTAATCATGAAGTGTTAAATGGGTAATTGTCATGTTGAAGAGGTTCATGTCAAGAAATTCATGTCAAGAAATGGGTCATTTATTAAGTCATTTTAAAAAGTTCATGGGATCATGTCAAGAAATTATAGATTTGCTAATTTGCATTGTAATGTATTTGACAAAGACATCACGTGACATTTGTAATCAAAATTCCAAAAGGAATACAAAGGGTCATGGGTAGGTGAACGGTTTGTAATTGTCAAGAGTTGTCTTTAAATAGACATAAATGTAACTGAATAGAAGATAAGAGAGGAGAGATTCGATAGGGAAGAGGTTACGGAATAGTGTGAGAAAGTTTGGAAAAAGAATCAGCTCTTTGGCCTTCAGCCAGAGAGCCAAGCATGTTATGTATGCCATTTGCATATTAATGTATTTTGGCTTCAATAAATTTGTGTTGCTAAAGTCGTCATCTCTCTCCTTTTTCATGTATATGTTTTATGCAGATCGGTCTTGTAGTTTTCTTATAAATTGGTTACTCTTTACTATGAGATGTCTGGTTTATCATAAGGATTTATTTGTTTAATGAACTAGCTTTCATAGTAGTGGTGGTCGATATTTACATAGTTTAGTTTACTTTATAATCTAATTCTATACCAGTCCCGATCCATGGGACGATGAGATTATTTCATTGGGAAAAGAATCAGTTTATAATCTAGTTATTCTTGAGTACATGGAGTCAAGAAAAATTTTTCAAGAACCATTATACAAATATTGTATTGGTTTTGAATATTGGGTTTGGTATGTTTATGGTTGAATCCATTTTAATTTGACAGAAAAATGGCCTTGAATACAAAAGTAATAAGTTTTAAACCAACCATTGGATTTCAATGTGCTTTTGACATGTTTTAGATAATCAAGTTTTGAAGATCATCATCAGAGCGATCTTTAAAATATATTTTGGTTTAAAAGATATAAGCAATTATGTATGGATTTGTCTAAAATACAAAAAATAGAGTCTAATATCAAGATTGATGTTGTTATTGGATTATAAAAAAAAAGATATGAGCCTCTAACCTATATTTATAGAGAAGAAAAGATGTAATATCTAGAGATACATATATCTTCATGGAAGATTGAAGAAAGCCAAATGAAGTGATAGCATATATGAACCAAAGTTTTGTATGTAGATGAACATCTTGATGCTCCTCTGCATCAAGTGGTATCAGATCCTACAAAAGATTTGTGTAGGGTAATTAAAAGAATGTTTTGATTCATGGTTGCAAGATTGATCCATCCAAGCTATAGATGAATGAAGTTGTTCTTGCGTGTGTGAAGATCTCAGCAGAGGTCTTAGTATTGTCTCCATAGAGATAAAGCTGGGTAGAAGGTGCAATGAGAGAAACCACTAAGAGAAGGGTGGGAAGCATCTTCCAGAATCCTGTGTGGGTAAGATGGCAATATAGTGGTGGTGTGAAGTAGTTGCATGAAGAGTGGTGGACAATGACCAGTATGCACTCCATTAAGAGGAGTCATAGTTGAAGGAAATAGCGATAGTAGTGGAGGCATCATGACAGTGGATGGTAGACAAAGAGGCACACACAGTTTGGGATTTCCATGGGACATGGAAATCTTTGAAGTCTGGTAGTATGGTGCAGAGGCACCCATGAAATGTTTTCCATTTCCTATAATTCATCGAATGTTATACCAAAATGTAATCACGAAGTGAGAAATGGGTAAATGTCATGTTGAAGAGGATCATGTCAAGAAATTCAAGTCAAGAAATAGGTCATTTATTAAGTTATTTTAAAAAGTTCATGGGATCATGTCAAGAAATGATAGATTTGCTAATTTGCATTGTAATGTATTCGACAAAGACATCATGTGATATTTGTAATCAAAATTCCAAAAGGAATACAAAGGGTTGTGGGTAGGTGAATGGTTTGTAACCGTCAAGAGTTGTCTTTAAATAGACATAAATGTAATCGAATAGAAGATAAGAGATGAGAGAGTTGATAGGGAAGAGGTTTCAGAATAGTGTGCAAAAGTTTGGGAAAAGAATCAGCTCTTTGGCCTTTAGCCAGAGAGACAAGCATGTTATGTATGTTGTTTGCACATTAATGTATTTTGGCTTCAATAAATTTGTGTTTGTAAAGCCGCCGTCTCTCTCCTTTTTTATGTCTATGTTTTATGCAGATCGGTCTTGTAGTTTTCTTATAAATTGGTTACTCTTTACTATGAGATGTTTGGTTTATCATAAGTATTTATTTGTTTAATGAGCTGGCTTTCATAGTAGAGGTGGTCGATATTTAAATAGTTTAGTTTACCTTATAATCTGATTCTATACCAGTCCTAATCCATGGGATGATGGGATTATTTCATTGGGGGGTATGTGCAAGATCATGAGGGGCCAAACTATGCCCAAAAGTGGCAATGAAAAATCAGCAAATCAAGGTTAGTCAACTTGATGTGAAAATTTGAACTAGCTATCAACCTAATACCAAAAAGTTGTAAGAATAGAATTTGTAGGACATTGAATGTAGTTTCTAAACTACTAAGCATTTTCTAAAAAAAATTTAATATAATTGGTGAAAAGTATAGATTTCAATACAATAGTACAAAAATTTCAGGAAAAAAAAAGTAGGGCTGTGTCTGACCACCTTAATCATGATCAAATGATAATATTTTTTTATAAGATTTAATATATAAGTAGTAGACTCATGCCCGGATGTGACGCATATTTTTTTGTAATTTTATTCCAAAAAATAATTAATTATGAATTTTCTGCTACAACATTTTCAGAATAAAAAAACTCCCATGTCTGACCACCTTAACTCATTCAAAACTTTACAAAATTCAATTATTTTTTTTCCTTATAGTAGGTGAAGCATAGAATGTGACGCATTTTTTAGATTTCAAAAATGTTATACCATTTGAAAGTTATAGTCATTTTTCAATCAATATATAAATGAGCACTTTAGAGGTAGCTCAATTAGAAAATAACTAATAATTACTTACTGAATTCAAAATTTGACAGCAATTATATCGATAGAAAGCTGATAATACCCTTAAAATACCCTTTACGTTTTATCAAATTTGGGTGAAAAAAAATTTGTCAGCTATATTGTCGAAGTCTGGAACTTAGAGAAATAGGGGAAAAACATGTATTTGAGACATTTCAATAGTTGACCATGTAGGTTTGGTGCACAAGGTAATATCAAGCCTAATTGGGTACCCGATATTTTTGGGTACCCGAATTTGACGACAGAATTTTGAATTTTCACTTTCCCTTCCCTCCACTTTCTCCCTCCCATTTCTCCATCCTTCATATGATATATTATATATAAAAAACTATATATTAGATTATATATTAAATATTATATAATATACATTTTACATTAAATATTATTTAATTATATATTAATATCAAAAACTATATATTAGAATTATATATTAGATTATATATTATATATAATATTATATATATTAAATATTATATAATATACATTTTACATTTTAAATATTATTTAATATATATTAATATTAAATGTTACATTATATATTATATATTATTTTATATGTATAATATATTAATATGTATTTTACGACTATGTACGAAAGGTTGGAAGATTGCAGAAAAATCATGGATGGCCATTGAAAGAAGCAAAGGAAATTAATTAGCCATTTAAAAAATTCATGGGCGGCCATTGAGGAAGAGAGAGAGTGAGAAGGTGGCAGGGGTTGAGAGAGGAAGAGAGAGAGTGAGAAGGTGAGAGAGAGAGATAGCTTGAGATAGAGAGAGAGGGTGATGAGAGAGAGAGAGAGAGAGAGAGAGAGAGAGAGAGAGAGAGAGAGAGAAGGGGAAGGAGAGAGAGAGAGAGAGAGAGAGAGAAGGGGAAGGGGAGAGAGTAGGAGAGAGAGAGAGAGAGAAGGGGAAGGATAACCAATTCATTACAACATTAATCAGTAAGGAGCAAGGCAAACTTAAATAATATCACAACAGGCATTAGAAATCCAAATTCTAATTAGGAGTTTTAAGCAAAGTGAGTAAGGTCCTGGATAGGGACATTACAGATCCACACATTGTTTAGTAGATACCTCCAAGAACCTAGATACATGTAGGACTAGGTTTGAAGTAAGACTAAGATTGTTTATTGGTTCAAATTCACATTACTGTGTTGTACTTTTGATTAACATCCAATGATTGGATGTGAAATTCAAAAATTTGATGATATTGCCACTGGTTCTATTTCAAATTTTGGAAAAAATGGATATTTGACATATGTTCATAAATTTCAGTCAACACCATTTTAAAATAACACATCAGTTTATTTTTACACATTGAGAATTTCATCCTTAGGAATTGAACTGAAATTGACATAGGTCATAGGAAATAAATGCCCCAACTATTTGGTGTCTTCTGCATTTTGAGTTTCTTATTATAATCAGGAGAAGAATATTACTCTCCAAATGGTTTTGGATAGTAACATTTGTACTTCTTCACAAATATATTTCTTCCCTCATCTTGCTGCCTATTGATACCGAGAAAGTGAATCTAGGCATTTCTGATATGTAATGGGAGAAAATTGGTTTCCTAATTTATTGATATGTGTCTAAATAACACATGCAAGAACCTTTTCTTTGATATTGCTCACTAACTCTTTAGAACTGAAAATGTTTACAAAAACTAGCATGTACTTGCATGAGGACATTATGTATTATAGGAATCCCACACAAAAGCAGCAGGCAAGCTACTCAAAAAGTAGTAACTAATAGCAAGTGGGATAATGCAGATGCTTTAATAAACCACTATCTTCTTTACTCAAGCAACATCTGGTTCATCTGCTCGACTGGGGCATGTTTGGGAACAAATAGTCTCCATTTAAACTCAAGTCTTTGGAAATGCAATTATATTTATCAGTGGAAAAGATACACCCATTAGATCTACAATAACTTTATGCTCACTAGAATTTCCATTTCTCTTCAATTGGGATACTCTTTCCAAAATTGCATCTACCCTTTTACCAATTTGGGAAATCAATGGGTCTATTTGTGGACTTCGAAGGTGTTGGTCACCTAAACGAGAACCTTGAAATGAATCAGGAACTTCTCTATGAAAGAGATTAGTACCTTGAGAAGCTCTCCATTTGTCAGCTGAATTAAAACCTTGGACCATAGATGGCCGCCCTTTGTTGTAAAATGAGGAGTGAGACTGCCTTGCCAAAGGTGGCAATGAACTTACATTTGATGGATATTTCCCAACATGAGTAACCTAGTTTCCAAAGTCCTATAAATTCAAGGCCATTGACAAATAGGCATTTCTAATAGATATATTTGTGGTGCTAGAATGAAGTGCATGACCAAATTCTTTGCTTGCTAATGAACCAATTTGAGGCTTCATTTCACATTGCTCTGTGGATAATTCCACAACACTTGTTACTTCTCTATTTGAATTTTTTGTGTCAGTGTACATGTGCACTAAAGAGCTTCTATCACTACTTGAGCTACTACCAGATGGTGAGTACTCATCATCATCATATGACATAGGCTCACATGCATATGTTACTTCTTTCCTTTTCTGCTTTCCCCTTCCTGTTGGTTGTGGATTATTCCCTTTGATCTTCAACTTGTAGATTTACACTTTGATGGATAATGTAAATAAAACTCTGACTCTATCATCACTCCAAAGTCCACAAGGAAGAGGGCCAACTAATAAGGATCAAAGGATCCTTCTACACTTTGAGCTTCAATTCTCAGGTGGGTGTACCCTTGACTCACTTCTTCAAAGGAGTCTCAAAATGATGCACACAATGCTCAACACAAGTCTAAAAAGGTTTATCAAATGAATGTTTATGTTTGTGTGGTTGTTAACCATGACTTCAAAAGAAAAGACCAGTGCCTTACCCCAGGGCTAAGAGTCACCCAACTGTATACCTCTACTAAATACCTTAAATCAAACACAATGGAACCCAGGGTAAGTGCTTTGTCTATTACCCCTTTCCCTCAAGCACAAGGACATCAAATTTTACACCTGGCTGCAAACTCACTGAATTCACCTAAAAGGCTTTAATCCTAATTTTGTTAGAAACTCAGAGATGAATTCAAAATACTCTTTGTTTACCATACATTAACACACTTTGTGACATTCAAATATATGAGCTCAGAGACAAGCAAGAAGACATACACAAGATACAAGATTGGGATTCAAGAATGTTTTTCATTAACAAATCCAAAATCAACATACAATTAGCATGACACAAAGCTAAGAAAAGGACACCAAATCAAACCTCTATCAGTGTATTACACTCAAAAACTAGGGACCAAAAGCAACAAGGTTTTGGAACCTTTGGAAAATCCAAAATTCTGCAACTTATACCACTAGCTGCCTTGGGATCCTCAAGATCAGATGCAACAAGCTTCAGACAACTAGGGTTAGGGTCTCAACCACCCAACCTATTCAAACAATCACAAAATTTACTACAGGGGCATGAAGCATAAGCAACCTGGAGAAAACAAATCTCTAGCAGATCAACAATCATGAAAATCTACGAGCTCAGCATAGTACACCAAGAATGCCATTAAAATTAGTCTAATCACTGCCTGCAAATAGTTCCTCGAGCTCAAAACCACATGGCACAAATTCCTGTAATCACTCATGGCACCTTGGACCACACTTTGATTGTTGGCATTAAGCAGTATTGCCACTAGTGACAACACTTATTTGCATTCTGGATGTAAACCGAGCAGACAAGTGTAAACCGAGCAGACAAGTGAAAACCGAGTAGTCAGTGCAAACTGAGTAGATAGTGCAAACCGAGCAGACAGTGCAAACTGAGCAGATAGGGCAAACCGAGCAGACAGCGCAAACCGAGCAGACAGTGCAAACCGAGCAGACAGTGCAAACCGAGCAGACAGTGGAAACCGAGCAAGTTAGTACAAACCGATCAGGACAATGTAAACCGAGTAACATCTTGTCTACCGAGTCACCAATGCTTACCGAGTTCAATACCTACCGAGTGATCAGTATGAACCGTGCCTTCACTTCTACCGAGTGCATGACGATGCCGAGTAATGCAGTGGACGCCGAGTATCAGAAAGTCACCGAGTCAGTTTGAAGGAACCGTGTAACCATATTTGGGCTGACTTAGTAGCACTTATGTTTATTTGTCAAGCTGACTGTGTAATTGTAATTGTAATTAATTGTTTGAGACTTGTATATAAACAATGTTGTAGAAATAAAAGATGATATAAAAAAAAGTAATGAAATGTATGAAGTAGAATATATGTGAAAGAGTAAGAAAGGCAGAAATAAGTGAATTGCAGAAGGCTTCAGAAGTTTAAGGTACAGCAAAGACAAATTCATCACAGAAGGTGATCAGTACATCAGCGAATCTCATTCAGCAATCCAGTTGCAAAGCAGAGATCTACTGTTTCATTCTAACAGGTGAATCAGTACTAAATCCTTTAACCGGGTAGACTTAACAGTCTTTGTAAAAATCTCTTTACCGAGTGCATACTTCACTGTATGTTTGTAAATCCTTTAACAGGGTGGATTTATCAATCCTTATTGCTCTTAACAGGGCAGATCATCAGAAGTGATCAAATTGTAAGGCTTAACCGGCCAACTTTATTCTGCAGTATTAAAGCTTTGTGGGTTTCATCCCCACCCCAGTTTTACTTTCTTTTGGAAGGTTTCTGGGTAACCAAATCTATGTGTCATCATTGTGAATGTTTGTAAGTTTCATGCTTTCTGTATGCAAAGATTAAAAGGTAAAATACATGTTAAAATTAGAAGAAAATTTGGAGTTACTGATTCACCCCTCCCCTCTCAGTAACTTGGTTAATTCTTGAATATTTCCAACAATTGGTATCAGAGCTGCATTGGTTCTCAAGACAAAGCTTAACTAGCTTGAGCAAAGATCCAGGACAATGGAGGTATTCAAACTGAACAAGGTGATTGAAAATGAAAAGCTACATCTGGAAATGGCCATAGCTAAACTCAAAGAATCAAAAGAACATCTTTCCCAATCCCTAAGAAGAAGGAAGGAACTTGCAAATCAGATGAATGATCAGAATTACATTGAAGAAAAGATTGAAGATCTTCTTCCCTCAAATAACTCAGATGAAGCAAACAATGCTATCAAAGAACTCCTAGAAAAGAATGGGTCTCTGCAGGAAGAAGTGAGAAAATTGAAAAGAGAACAAGAACTACACTCTACAACATTCTGTGAGATCTTGGAATAGAGAAACAAGTTGAAAGATGAATTAGATGGAAGAAACATTGAAGTCCAAAACAAAACCCTTCAGCTAGAAAATCTAATTGATCAGATCTCTCATACAAATGAAGAAATTCTAAATCTAAGATCAGAAATAGAAAACACAAGAGAAGAACTAAGATCTGAAAAGGAAATCAATCTAAGATTGATGGATGACCTAAACGCTGAAAAAAAAATCAATGAAGGAATGCTGAAAAGTCAAGAAGACTTGAATCAGCTGTATGAACGAAATCTTCATAGGCAAAAAGGAAAAGAAGGACTTGGATACAAAGAAGAACGTGAATCCTCTAAGCAAGGTACTAAAAGAAATCAAAAACCTACTTGTAATCATTGTGGTAAAATAGGACATACTTCAAATAAATGTTGGAACAATGAAAAAGCAGAATTCAATGGAAAATGTTATAGCTGCAATCAACCTGGTCATAAAGCAAATGAATGCAGGGAAAAACCTAGATTCAGAGGTAATTGTCACAAGTGCAACAAACAAGGTCACAAGGCATCCGAGTGCAGATCTAAGACATTTAATCCAGCAGAACAAATTGTGAAAGCAATGTTTGGATGGGACTACAACACCTGGTGTAGATGTCATTACTGTGGAGAATATGGACACATTGGCATGAATTGCATAAAACATCATCTAAGGAAAAGAGATACTACCGTAAGATGTTTCAAATGCACTAAACTCAGTCACATAGCCAGAAACTGCATGAATGCTAGTGAAATTGAAGAAGGAAAGAAGAATGAAGCAACTAAGGTCAGGAAATAGGTAAGACAAAAATGGATTCCTAAAGCTACCGAGCAATCCAGTCCAAGTAATGGAATGGATGGCTCTATCGACTCAAATTAAATTTCCAAGGAGACACTGGAACTGTACTCTCATAGATCAATCTCAAGCAGTTCTAGAACCGAAATTAAAAGAAAAGTCTAAATCAACATGCAAGATGCAGTGAGATCACAGGGAGGTCAGTATAGTCTTCACCGAGCAAGGTCGGTATAGTCTTCACCGAGCAAGGTCGGTACCTGTCTTTACCGAGCGAGGTCGGAGCATTATGAATTCTCAAAGTTCACCGAGTTGCGAAGTCTTTTCCGAGCAATTAATTCTTGGTGGGTGACAGTCTGTCAGAATTCCTACCCTAATTTGAAATGAGCATTAATGACAGAGTTGTAAACAAAAAGCAAGTAATCGAACTCATTCTTCACCGTGAATCTTTAAGCACTTTGAGAGCAGAAAACTTCAAGGGCAACCTGGTGATTTAATACTCTTGTGAAAGGAATTTTCTGTGAGCTACCATGGCATCATCCAGCACTTCAGCGAAGAAAGGATCTAATATGTTAGTTCAAGGGGAGTGGAAAGCACCAGATTTTAAGATCGTGCCCGCAATTGCAGCAACCCTAGATCCGAACGGAGCTCAATCTCAGATTCCTCCTAAGGTACTGCTTATCAACGATATCCGTAATCATTTTAACTGTTCAATTCAAGAAATGGGAAACCTAGAACTAGACATTGTGCGTGAGGAACTATGTGTGGATGGTACTTTGAAACCCGAGCACAAACATCTGGAAGATAAGGGTTTAGTCCACATTGCACATCTTCCTCGAAACTTTCAAGATAAATGGGTTAGGTACATTCTCAGCCCAGTACATGATGGCAAGATTTGTCTTGAGCAACCTATTGAGATCACAAAGAAAATGATTCATCAAGTCACCGGTCTTCCCATGTTGAACAAAGCTAAAACTACCAAAACCCTAGGTCGGACGGAACTAGAGAAGAAAACCCTAGCCGAGTGGGATGGTAGAGGCATGAAGGTTAGCAGCATTACCGACGCCGAACTGAAGTTTGGTACACATATCATTGCCCACAAGATCTACAGTTCTAGTCGATAGAACAGTTTCTCATGTGAAGCTGTTGACCTAGCATACAAAGTGGTCAAAAACAACTTGACATTTGACCTAGCAGACTTATTGTTGAAACAGTTCAACAAGAACATGGAAAGCATCAAAACTTCCAAAAACAATCCATGTAAGTTTGGATCCTTGTTAGTCTGTTTATTCTTCTATGTTCAGAAATTCTTCCCTTCTAAAGGAAAAGTTGTATGGAGAAAAGATGTGCCAATACTTTATGAAATAAATGAATACATCGCAGAAATGGGTGAAAACTTTGAAAGCATCATGGATAATTATTTTGAGTCTTTCAAAGAGAAAATGAATGACAGATTCCGGATTCCACAGAAGTTGGTGGAAGATTACAAAGATGACATCTGTTTTATGGTAGATTGTGATAATGTGTATATTCAAGCAGTTAAACCGAGAACTGTATATGTAAAACCTCTTCCTTATGAGGTAAACATTGATGAAACCAAGAACATCATTGAAGCACTTCTAAATCAGCCTGTCAATCCCAAAGCCCCATATTTTGGAACATATGATGAAGCTAAGGTGAGAATTGAACTAAGCATAAAGCTTCCACAGGTGGTAAACAAAGGAAAGAAAAGGATAGCTAAAATGCAAATGATAACCGAGGATAAAGAAGAAATAGGTGAAAAAGAAGAAGAAAAGGATGAGAAAACAGAGGAACCAGAACCTGCAAAGAAGAAAGGAAAAGTTTTTATCACTAAGGCATCTGTGCCTCCCACTGCTGTGTTTACAAGGAGAAATACAAAAGGCAAGGCAGACAAGGCAGAAAAGGCAGATAAAGACATAGTATTCAAAAGGCCTCCTCTAACCCTTCAAGAAAAGCTCAAACTCTTCAGAGATGGATCAGGATCTGGAGTAAGTAACATAAAATCCCTGAGATATGAAACCAGATCGGAAGCAGAACAGAAGGAAATAGAAGATGCTATTGTTGAGAAGATGGGACAGTGGAAATACTCTCCTGAAGAAATTACCCCACAGGTTCCAGCAGTTCTATTGAATCCAATAAAAATGAGATGGAGCAATGCAAGGCAAACTGAAATAGACATATTTGATCAAAACCTGAGACAGTTGATGCCGAGCTTGAATAATGATGAAGTAAAGAAGGCACTAAAAGAAAATGAAAATAAAATGACATTGAAGTTCAATACTTGTTTGATTTTGATCAACAATATTGAATCGGTTGTGAAGGCTGCAAAAGCCACATGGAAGAACATATACCACCTTCACCAACCGAGCATTGAAACTATAATAATAAAGGATATTGAAGATGACAGTGATGAACAAGAAGAAGACACCGAGGTAGATGATACTATAAGGATAGCAGCAGAAGTCATTGCATCCCTTCCTACCTCTCCAGTGAAAGTCTCTTCATCCAGCCCAGAGACACCTTCAAGCATGGTTGTGACAACTTCCACATTTGTCCAATCATCCCTAGCAACATCAGAGGCAACTACCATTTCTTCTATCGAGCTGCAATCTCCTGTACCAGTAAGTTTTCCAGCTTTTGAATCATCAAGTGTAAATATTTTAAGTTCTCCAGTAGAAAGTATACCAGTGTCAATAGCCAGCCCTACTTTATCTACTATCACTACTACAAGAGAATTAAGTACAGATAAGCCTAAGGCTCTACCGAGTATAAAATTTTTGGGTAAAAATATAGTTGAGGATATAGACCTAGACGAAGAGATAGAGATTCCTACACTAGATTTTGCAAATCTCTCAGCAGACCAGATGCAGAATATAGGTGAGATCCTCCAAAGGAAAGCAAAACAAAAGAAGCTTAAGGAGGAGAGAGACAAAGAGTATCAAATCATCAAAGATGCTAAGGACATTTTGTCTGATGCATTAGGCATTAAAGTAGACTCCTCCCAGCATGTTTTGTTACAATTGGCAGAAGCAGTTGAGAAATACAATGAGGACTCATCCGGGATAGAAAAGTTAGTTGAAAGAGCCGAGAAGAGATTCAACAATAAAGTGCTTGAGCACATTGCTCAGCACATAGCTATCAACCAAGTGGAATTGTCTTCAGTTTTGTCTAACATAGAGTCTATTTATTCGAATGCTACCTCTCTTTTGGCCAGACTATGCAATTTTGCCGAGTTCACAAAGGATGTCAAAGATAAAATGAATAAAATGGATGAGGATATGAAGATTAGCATACAGAAGCTGCAACTTGAACCAAGTTCAAGCTCAGCTCATCACATGAAAATTTCACATCTATCCAATATGCAGTCTGATCTATTGAAAGAAGACTCAAGGATCCGGTCCACACTGCTAGACATCCAACACATGATCCTTCCCATCATGAATACAATGTACAAGCACATTGAACATTCCAGAACATTGATTCATGACAATCAGTTCTCCATAGCAGATCACATGATTGAACTCTCTGCAGAAGTCCAAATTGCTATACAAACATGTAAGATTCTGCAAGAAAGTTGGGACAGAACCCTGGCACTAATAATGAAGGTACATTCTGATTTCTTATCAAATTTTGGATTCTCTCTGTAAATAAATTGTATATGCACCTTTGGCATTATCATCAAAAAGGGGGAGATATGTATACAGTTACAGATTTGTATAAGAAACAATTAGCACATTGAAAGGGGGAGACAATGTATAAAGCCCTATAACAAAGACAAATTTTGAAAAATCAAAATAAAACTCAGCATGATTCGTGTATATAAATTTTGGCCAATAAGTGTTTTTGTCACTAATGCCAAAGGGGGAGATTGTTGGCATTAAGCAGTATTGCCACTAGTGACAACACTTATTTGCATTCTGGATGTAAACCGAGCAGACAAGTGTAAACCGAGCAGACAAGTGAAAACCGAGCAGTCAGTGCAAACCGAGCAGACAGTGCAAACCGAGAAGACAGTGCAAACCGAGCAGATAGTGCAAACCGAGCAGACAGTGCAAACTGAGCAGACAGTGCAAACCGAGCAGACAGTGCAAACCGAGCAGACAGTGGAAACCGAGCAAGTTAGTACAAACCGATCAGGACAATGTAAACCGAGTAACATCTTGTCTACCGAGTCACCAATGCTTACCGAGTTCAATACCTACCGAGTGATCAGTATGAACCATGCCTTCACTTCTACCGAGTGCATGACGATGCCGAGTAATGCAGTGGACGCCGAGTATCAGAAAGTCACCGAGTCAGTTTGAAGGAACCGTGTAACCATATTTGGGCCGACTTAGTAGCACTTATGTTTATTTGTCAAGCTGACTGTGTAATTGTAATTGTAATTAATTGTTTGAGACTTGTATATAAACAATGTTGTAGAAATAAAAGATGATATAAAAAAAAGTAATGAAATGTATGAAGTAGAATATATGTGAAAGAGTAAGAAAGGCAGAAATAAGTGAATTGCAGAAGGCTTCAGAAGTTTAAGGTACAGCAAAGAAAAATTCATCACAGAAGGTGATCAGTACATTAGCGAATCTCATTCAGCAATCCAGTTGCAAAGCAGAGATCTACTGTTTCATTCTAACAGGTGAATCAGTACTAAATCCTTTAACCGGGTAGACTTAACAGTCTTTGTAAAAATCTCTTTACCGAGTGCATACTTCACTGTATGTTTGTAAATCCTTTAACAGGGTGGATTTAGCAATCCTTATTGCTCTTAACAGGGCAGATCATCAGAAGTGATCAAATTGTAAGGCTTAACCGGCCAACTTTATTCTGCAGTATTAAAGCTTTGTGGGTTTCATCCCCACCCCAGTTTTACTTTCTTTTGGAAGGTTTCTGGGTAACCAAATCTATGTGTCATCATTGTGAATGTTTGTAAGTTTCATGCTTTCTGTATGCAAAGATTAAAAGGTAAAATACATGTTAAAATTAGAAGAAAATTTGGAGTTACTGATTCACCCCTCCCCTCTCAGTAACTTGGTTAATTCCTGAATATTTCCAACAACTGGAATGGTGGAGAAGATCAAACTCACCAACTTTGGCCCCCTCTGTCATCAATTTTGACCCTTCCTGGTTGCTGGAAATGTCTCTGAGATTCAAATTCAAACTCCAATGGCTAAGTCTTGGTGCTAGTAGTGAATTGGCGGTCATGATTCAATCAGAGATCGGCAATAAGTCCCGATCGTAGATCTCTTCATCATTCCCAAGCTTCAGATCTTTAACTCATCAAGCACCTCGGGTCAACATTCCGCAAACTAGCGACAAGGTAAAATCCTAGTCGTGGAATGAAAGGCCTAACTCCAGTTGAACTCCACGAACACATGACTGCATGTGTTGAAAATGCTACTTTAAGTCATCTAGTGAACTAGCGACAAAGGAACTTTCACCAATTCACAGAGAGAATAGCACTACTACCAAATCATCCCGCAAACCTGCGACAAGAAGGAAATTTTTCAGGCCACTAGATCTTTATTCACTCTGCCATTAACTCTGCAACTGTGACACATGACGCCACCTATCATGCCTCCACTTGCTGCAACCGCTGAGTCACACATGCCATAGGACCCTCTTGCAAACCCTTGGCCACCTCAGTGCACCAGCAACCAACCGGAACCCAGCACGTCACCATCTCCCACCGGGCCCCAACACCACGTGGCACCCAGTCGCATGATTAAAAGCTATGGAAATGGCCCTTGCGATCATGCAACAAGGCCATAAGACCGCAACATCACCACCCACCGGCCAATAGAAAACCACCACCGCATTCGGAAGATGCCTCACCTCACCACCTGCTAACGGGCCCCAAGGACACATGGCAAGCGGTTGCATGATTGCATAGCCAAAAATTGGGCTATGTAACCATGCGACAACCAATCACAAGCTACCACATGACCACCGTTAGGACCACAGAACTGCAAACACCAACTGCGAAGAGCCAAGACCCACTCGGACAGATGGCAAGCGGTCGCATGATCGCATGTCAGAAAAGTCTGACATGCGGCCATGCGATAGCCAATAAGGACATTCCATCTATCCCCCCTCTGACACTGAGCCCACTTCACCAAAGCAACACCTAGAACAAATAAAATTGATGGTAGGCGCATGATTGCATGGGGAAAGAATATTCGATGCGATCACACGCTGACCATTGATCTCCTTCCTCTACCGCTTGAAGAATCAAGCCCACTAACCACCAGGCATTCAGTGACTACGCGACAAACTACTCGCCAAGTCGTGAGATGCTAGCCACTAACTCCAGAAGAGAAGAGATCACGTGACTACACAGTCGCCAGGTCCCTAGAAGAAGAATTAGCCACCAGACAGCCGAACATAATGAAAAGTTGGGACCACGTGGACAGGTGGCAGGCGGTCGCATGATCGCATGTCAGAAAATTTTGACATGTGGCCATGTGATAGCCAATTAGGAAAATATTTTGAAGGCCCGCCTGTCATCACACTTGCGCACTTAAGGAAAGCCAACAGACAGGGAATTGGGAGGTTGAAAACACACAAATTTTTCGACACCAAAGGATAAGCGCACAAAAATAGGAAGCACAGGGTCAAAAACAACAAAGGCTGAAAACACACAGATCGAAAACATCATGGACTTTTGAAAACACTGTGGGTTTTTGACACTTAGGCAAATTTTGAAATTTTGTTTCCCCACAAACCTTAAAGCTTTAATATTTTTATGGATCTTGCAAATTAGCACATGAAAATTGGACCAGAGCTTGGTGACATAGTGAAGAACATAGGGCAGGAGGCAATGAAGAACACTTGCAAGGAAAATAGGCCATTCTCACCAGACTTTTCTATGATAGAAAATTGGCCTAACACTTCTGAGCTCTTCCTCCTTATCTATAACTTCTATCATGGGTCCAAGAAGCTCTTCCCACTCTTTCCCATTAATATGAAAATATTTTTGTCCGTAATAGTATTTTCTACATTTATTATGATATTGATCTAATTTGATGCACCATCACTATTTGATCCATACTTCCCTTTCATTTTACTTGCTTTTCTCCTTTTGCATGTCATAGGCTAGGATTTGATAGTGGGTATGACCTTGGTACTACCGATGTTAATGATAAATTTTACCTTTTAGCTACTAATTTTTTGTCATTTTCTCTCTATGATGCTTTTGTATACGAATTGTGGATATTCTCTGGGAAACCTTTCATTTTTTCCTATAGGATGTCTTTCTATACAAATTTTGGAGAATCTCTATTAAAGAGTAGGTAAGGATGGCTAAGATGAGTGCAGCAGAGAGGGAGATGACTAAATTGACAAAGCAGAGGTAGAGAGCAATAACGAGAAAAAATTTTTAGGGCTTCCAAAAATAGGGAAATTATAATCTTCCTCCCAGAGCAGACATTAATAAAGTTCTTTGTGCCTTAGCAGAGGAAGCTGACTGGATTGTTGAAGCTAATGGTACTACATACACAAATGTGGTATGTATTGTTGGCCTAATTTTTATTTTTCATTTCTTCTAGGTCTTTAAAGGTAGTTGGATAAATCTTTGTATTAAATGTTAGGGAATGCATGAAAATAATATGATTCTAAGCACGAGCATGTGTTCCTACAGGGGCATAGTTTTGCCTTTTATAGGTGCCATAAACCCTAACTACGCAGAAATGGAGGCTTTGAAGAATAGTTCATTGGAGGCAGATTACAGAAGCAAAGGGCAAGAGAATCAATCTATTTCCACTACCTATGGCTATGAAATTGTATCTTTCCTAGTACGCCTTATCATGTGTTAGGACCCCTAGGAAGTCCCAATGACCCATTTTGACACACTGGAACACTCAAGTGTGTCTTAAGAGGTCCTAGGACCCCTTCAGACACACTTGAGCATTAAAATGTGTCAAAAGGGGTCATGGGGACTCCCTAGGGTCCTAGTACACCTTATCACACATTAGGACCCCTAGGAAGTCCCCATGACCCCTTTTGACACATTGGAATGCTCAAGTGTGTCTTAAGGGGTCTTACGACCCCTTCGAACACACTTGAGAGTTCATTTAAATGTGTCAAAAGGGGTCATGGGGACTCCCTAGGGGTCCTAGTATGCCTTATCACATGTTAGGACCCCTAGGGAGTCCCCATGACCCCTTTTAACACATTGGAATGCTCAAGTGTGTCTTAAGGGGTCTTAGGACCCCTTCGAACACACTTGCGCATTTGAATGTGTCAAAAGGGGTCATGGGGACTCCCTAGGGGTCCTAGTATGCCTTATCACATGTTAGGACCCCTAGGGAGTCCCCATGATCCCTTTTGACACATTCGAACATTCAAGTGTGTCTGAAGGGGTCTTAGGACCCCTTCAGACACACTTGAGCATTTGAATGTGTCAAAAGGGGTCATGGGGACTCCCTAGGGGTCCTAGTACACCTTATCATGTGTTATGACCTCTAGGAAGTCCCCATGATCCCTTTTGACACATAGGAATGCTCAAGTGTGTCTTAAGGGGTCTTAGGACCCCTTCAGGCACACTTGAGCATTCATTTGAACATGTCAAAAGGGGTCATGGGGAGTCCCCAGGGGTCCTAGTATGCCTTATCATGTGTTAGGACCCCTAAGGAGTCCACATCACCACTTTTGACACATTAGAATGCTCAAGTGTGTCTTAAGGGGTCTTAGGACCCCTTCAAACACACTTGAGTGTTCAAATGTGTTGAAAGGGGTCATGGGGACTCCATAGGGGTCCTGGTACACCTTATCAGATGTTAGGACCCCTAGGGAGTCCCCATGACCCCTTTTTACACATTTGAACACTCAAGTGTGTCTTAATCGGTCTTAGGACCCCTTCAAACACATTTGAGCATTTGAATGTGTCAAAAGGGGTCATGGGGACTCCCTAGGGGTCCTAGTACGCCTTATCACGTGTCAGGATCCCTAGGAAGTCCCAATGACCCCCTTTGACACATTCGAATGCTCAAGTGTGTCTTAAGGGGTCCTAGGACCCCTTCAAATATACTTGAGTGTTCAAATGTGTCAAAAGGGGTCATGGGGACTCCCTAGGGGTCCTAGTATGCCTTATCATGTGTTAGGAACCCTAGGGAGTCCCCATGATCCCTTTTGACATATTAGAATGCTCAAGTGTGTCTTAAGGGGTCTTAGGACCCCTTCAGACACACTTGAGTGTTTGAATGTGTCAAAAGGGGTCATGGGGATTCCCTAGGGGTCCTAGTACACCTTATCATGTGTTAGGATCCCTAGGGAGTCCCCATGACCTCTTTTGACACATTGGAATGCTCAAGTGTGTCTTAAGGGGTCTTAGGAGCCCTTCAGACACACTTGAGCATTCAAATGTGTCAAAAGGGGTCATGGGGACACCTTGGGGGTCCTAGTATGCCTTATCATGTGTTAGGACCCCTAGGGAGTCCTCATGACCCCTTTTGACACATTTTAACACTCAAGTGTATCTAAAGGGGCCTTAGGACCCCTTCGGACACACTTGAGTGTTTGAATATGTCAAAAGGGGTCATGGGGACTCCCTAGGGGTCCTAGTATGCCTTATCACATGTTAGGACCCCTAGGGAGTCCCCATGATCCCTTTTGACACATTTGAATGCTCAACTATTTCTTAAGGGGTCTTAGGACCCCTTCAGAAACACTTGAGCATTCAAATATGTCAAAAGGGATCATGGGGACTCCCTAGGGGTCCTAGTAGGCCTTATCATATGTTAGGACACCTAGGGAGTCCCCATGACCCCTTTTGACACATTTGAACACTCAAGTGTGTCTTAAGGGGTCTTATAACCCCTTCGGACACACTTGAGTGTTTGAATGTGTCAAAAGGGGTCATGGGGACTCCCTAGGGGTACTAGTACACCTTAGCATGCATTAGGACCCCTAGGAAGTCCCCATGACCCCTTTTGACACATTGGAATTGTCAAGTATATTTGAAGGGGTCTTAGGACCCCTTCAAACAAAGTTAAGCATTCATTTGAATGTGTTTAAAGGGGTCATGGGGACTCCCTAGGGGTCCTAACATGTGATAAGGCATACTAGGACCCCTAGGGAGTCCCCATGACCCCTTTTGACACATTGGAACACTCAAGTGTGTCTTAAGGGGTCTTAGATTCTATAGTGCATAGATTCTTTTGGTTGGTTGAGGAGGGAACTATAGGAGATAGATTGGATTGTCAAATAGTGAAAGACTCTTAAAAAATGCATTCATTCCAAAGCTCCAATAGTAGTACATGGACCATTTGGACATGAGAGTTGGCTTTTTTTTGCCCCATGTGTTTTCAGTATGATTGGGATCATTGCGAGTCAAGTGAGTGGGTGGATACATGGGTTCCATAGTATCTAACTCCTTTATCTTTGACACTCTCTATAAGAAATGATGACATGGACACTTCAGTTGACTATGACCATATTTTAGATCTTCTGAAGCCAGGAGATGTTTTTGCATTGGTTGCACCGCAGGGGAATGATGAGAGGTCAGATTATTGGTTATCACATTGTGTACAAGGTAAACATAAGCTTGTAGAACCGAGGACAGATGGTGATGGGTTCACATATCCTACTGGTTCAATTGTTGTTGCAAGAAAATGGCTACAAACATACATGATTAGAAAGAATGGAATTCCCACATTTGAAGACTATGAGAAGCACACAACTATTCTCATGTATTCACACCTTGTTATAGCAACAAATTTCAAGTTGTAAAAGCATCAAGGAAGACCAAAGAAAAAAGAACTTTGGACTATTAGTATTGTTGATCATGAAGCACTATTGGAGACCTTGAAGCAAAGAGATTACCCTTCAGGAACACTTGACTAGGTAATAAGTTAACTTAGTGCATTGTTTTCTAAGTTCATTAAGCTTAATTTCAATACATTAATTTCACCTTTCTTAGATTGTATTTTGAGTCAATAAACTTGGTTTTGTATGTGGATTGTAACTTGTGTAGGAGCACCTATGAAGATGCCTACAGTCACCATGGATCCAATCAAAGATAGAAGGACAAAAGGATCCTTAATGGTTAATTGAGATCTTTTGAAGCCTATAATGGCAATTTGTAACAATCAATTTGATTTAAAAGTTAAATGTCCTAAAACTCTTGATAAGGACTTATGACCAAAATCATGTATGGGTGGCCAATAGTGCCAAGAAGGGATCTTACATGTCATTTAATTATGTCATTTGCATGGTTTGAATTCTTACATGTTTGATTGTTGTTTATAATGCTTTAAGGATATTATTTTTTATCATTTCAAATAATCTATAAAAGTTAAACCTCAAACATAATAAGCTTCACAGTTCAAATTTCACAATCTTAATCACGATTAGTTTCACAGTTCAAATTTCAAACATACCACTAATAGTCAGTTGAAAGCAGCTCAGTAGTGTATCTTTCAAACCATCTAACCTAGCATCGAACCCTTTGCTCCATTAGTTCTGGTTGGCCAGGTAAACGCCAGTGACAACCCCATCCTGCCCATGGAATCATGGGAACGCTCACGACCACGCTTGGACCCAAGTGACCCCAAGGTGCACTAAGCATGATTGGGCAGTGATCTTCTGGGGGTCGTATCTCAAAGCACATGAGAGGTATCAAAAAATTGTTATAGGCTATGGGATCATGTTTCTTAGGTCTACAATAACCTCTCTCAATTTTGGGTGATTCGACTTCGTTTGCATTTGGGAGGACAATCTCAATCAATACCCAAACTTGCAGTGAGGGTCAGTTGAAAGTGGCTTAGCAACGTATGTTTCAAACCATCTAACTTGGCATTGAACTATCTACTCCATCAGCTCCAGTTGGCTGGGTAAACTCTAGTGATAACTTTGTTCCACCCACGGAGTCATGGGAACGCTCTCGACCATGCTCAACCCAAGTGACCCCAAGGTGCACTAAGCACAATTGGGTAGAGATCTTCTGGGGCTTATATCTCAGAGCTCATAAGAGGTATTGACAAATCATTAGGGGCTATAGGATCATGTTTCCAAGGTCTACAATAAGTTCTCTCAGTTTTGGGCGATTCGACTTCGTTTGCATTTGGCAGGGCAATCTCAGTCGATACCAAAACTTATAGTGAGGGTCAGTTGAAAGTGGCTTAGCAGCATATCTTTCAAACCACCTAACTTGGCATCGAACTATCTTCTCCATCAGCTCTAGTTGCCCAAGTAAATGCTAGTGACAACCCCATTCTACCCATGGAGTCACCGGAACGCTCGCGACCACGCTTGACCCAAGTGACCCCAAGGTGCACTAAGCACGATTGGGTAGTGATCTTCTAGGGCTCATATCTCGAAGCTCGTAAGAGGTATCAACAAACCATCAAGTGCTATAAGATTGTGTTTCCTAGTTCTACAATAACCTCTCTCAATTTTGGGCCATTTGACTTCGTTTGCATTTGGCAAGGTGATCTCAATCGATGCCAAAACTTGCAGTAATGGTCAGTAGGAAGCGACTCAACAGTGTATCTTTCAAACCGTCTGACCTGGCATCAAACCATTTTCTCCATTAGCTCTGGTTGGCTGGGTAAATGCTAGTGACAACCCCGTTCCACCCATGGAGTCATGGGAAAGCTCACGATCATGCTTGACCCAAGTGACCCCAAGGTGCACTAAGCACGATTGGGCAGCGATCTTCAAGGGGCTTGTATCTCGGAGCTTGTGAGAGGTATCAAAAAACTATTAGGGGCTATGGGATCATGTTTCCAAGGTCTACTATAACCTCTTAGTTTTGGGTGATTCAAATTTGTTTGTATTTGGCAAGGTGATCTCAGTCGATGCCAAAACTTGCAGTGAGGGTCAGTTGAAAGTGGCTCAGCAACATATCTTTCAAACTGTCTAACTTGGCATTGAACCATCTGCTCCATCAGCTCCAATTGGCCAGGTAAAGACTAGTGACAACCCCATTCCACCCATGGAGTCACAAGAATTCTCATGACCACGCTCGATCGAAGTGACCCCAAGGTGCACTAAGCACGATTGGCCAACGATCTTCCGTGACTCAAGTGACCCCAATATGATGAGATATATACATAGTGAGTATATACATAGTATTCAAACAATATAGTACTAAGTGGCTCATGTGAGTATATATAATGGTATGAAACATAAGAACATAGGAAATCTATAGAAGTTAAACCTCAAACATAATAGGCTCCATGAACAGGGTATTCCAGAGTAAAGAAACATAAATGTAACTTCAACAAGATATAATTTAAATCATAATGATAACCATAGTCAAGATATAACTTCACCATTAAATTCCATAAACATGAATAATAAATATGTATATACAAAAGATGACGCAAATATAACATATAAATAAACATGTTCTATATATACAAAGTATCAAATGTATCAAAAGTATCTCCATATACAAATATGGCACATGCCATTTCAAAATGTCTACAAAATCAATGTTTTAAGGTGTACAATGTGGCATATAAGCCATCTCAAAATGTGCCAAGTGGCATCTCTAAATGACCACAAAACTAAAACTACATCCTATGCCGTAGGGGGATCATCAAAATGTAGCCTCTTTGAAGAAGTGTTGGGCTCTGATTGATCCTGCATAAAAAATGAGTTCAAACCCAAGTTATATTGCTTACTTTATATGATTTGTACATATATATATATATATATATATATATATATATATATATATATATATATATATATATATATATATATATATATATATATAGTTCATAATTCAAACACTAATTTAATTAAAATTATAACTGAATACAAATATCTGTAGCTGGTCTCTCGGTCACCTACCATGATCAGGTGTCCTAGCATAAGTCCTGGGTAGCGAAGGGACCATGCCAACAATACCAACTATGACCTATAAATATATATTTGCAATAATGAGATTAGTAGAGTGGTGCAATATAGAGTAATAAATCTACAAAATAGGATGATAGCATAATAAAATTATAAATTGATTGAGCTAAAATTAAAACTTACATATGATGATCTCTCCTTTGGAATGGTGGGCTGGGTCAACAAAGATACGAAAGATTCTTGTGGGCCCTCCCTCACACTCGAAGTAACCTATGAGAGTAAAAAGATTGTCAATTATATATAAATGTACTTCATCATAGCAACCCTGGTTACAAAATACAAATAACAAAATGTAAAAGTCTACGTACAATCGTGCTATCACTCTGAATCAAGATGCCTGTAACCCTACGCTGTTGAACTGCTGTTGGGACATCATCAATAGCCACACCCTATACAATAAAGTGCAAGTAAAATATTTATTACTACACACAAGTGGCATACATGTGCATGCATAATTAATCTTAAACAATTAACCACCTTTCGTTTGTCAACACCTGATGAAGGAACCCCCTTGTGCCCCCCATTGACATCAGTTGTACCTTGCAAGAACACAATCAGATGACAATATATAAGTAAATGTATGAATTTTATTGCTCTAGTTGATAGAGATTTAAGCATGTACACCAAATGATATAAAAAATAACTAATGGGTACATAATTTATAATATATCGTATAGTCATCAAGGCCAAATGAAATGGCCGAAAGTGTGGCCTCATCCACCTGTCTCACCTCCTCCTATGTCATCGACTGAACATAAATGGAAAAATATATATACATAAGTGCATGTAATCATTAAAACTAATCTAAATAAATAAATTATTATTAAATTAAATAATTCATGTGACAAATTTATTTATAATGTTTACTCTTATCGTATCAACATGAGTCAATGGCTCTGCATACACCTCCTAAGCACTCTCATGAGATGTAGATGCTCCATGAGGTGTTGCAGCCTCTACAGTTGCATCTCCTATATCCTCCTTATCAATAACATGTAACTGATATATATCAACATTAGTCAGCGGTTCGAGGCACATATTCTTGCATATAATGCAAATATGGGGCTTGCATACATGTGAACTTCGACAAGATGTTGATGCGCTAGCATCATCCACACTAGGAGGCAACACTGACCTGGTTTGCGTAATCAACTGATCACTCAGTAAATGAATGGCCCTAATAGACTGTGAGGTAGCCTTTGCAATGATATTGGGATGATGCACTCGAGGAGGGGGTGTGACATCTATGGGGGGGACAAAGGTAGTGGCCTTTTTGCGCTAGGCAAATGGCCTAGTCTGAGGAGCTCCTCCACCTACGCCCATGTTGGGTGTCATACTCCAATAATCAACATGGTGAGCAAGAAAAAACTTAGCATACAATTTTTTTATGAAATAAAATGGGACCTCCAAATTGCTATGGGGTGGTTTATCAAAAACCATCCACCAGCGATCCCAAAAGTTTGTGCGCATTGCTTCATTTGTGCACCATTTTATTGATAATTTGGGCTTTTTGGGGTCAACTAGTATTCCGGTTTTAGGATTGACAAAAAGGGTGGCTATATCTTCCTTAGTTATATTAAGGGCCGCAATCCCATCATGGTCAAGCCCATCATCAAATTGGGTGTGCATATCATCACGCTAATGAAGAGCAACATTATGTTGCTGCGCAACAAGTGTGTATATATTTTCAGCAATTATATTTAGTGTGGCAAGCATGGGACCTAATGTAGGTATATTTTGATATGTGTTTTGGAAACCTTGTATTGTGTTTAAATTATCTTATATCAAATCTTCTAAAGATTGAGGGTTTTGACACGGGGGATTGTTTTCGGGATTGTTATTTGGTGTGGGAGGGTTATTTTCTTCATTGTTGTCAGCCATGCCTAATTAAATAAAAAACAAATCTAAATTTTAATCTAATTTCATATAGTATTACAAATATAAATAGAAAACCCTATTTCAACAAAAAAAATGACATTTGGCATGAAAATTAAATAAAATAATCAAAATAAACAAAAAATTTACTTACCGAATATGCTGGGAGTCAAATTTGTTGTTGCCCAAATTAGATACCCAAAAATATATCGGGTATATGATATATCAAGCCGTTTTAGCAAGAAAAAATGTGGAAAGAAATGAAGAAAAGGGCTCGCAGGTTTTGGATTTATGCCATAGTTATTAGGTACCCGATTAGGCCTATGCTTTGGTGTCAAGTTTGCCCAGGTGTACTGACACCCAGGTCTACTCAAAAGTCAACAAGCATTTTCATGCACTTTTGGATGAGTGAAAAGTGAATAGTTTTCACATTGCCACTTTTTGGCCCCTCATGATCTTGCACATACCTTGGGAAAAGAATCGGTTTATAATCTGGTTCTTCTTGAGTGCATGGAGTCAGGAAATGTTTTTCAAGAACCATTATACAAATATTGTATTGGTTTTGAATATTGGGTTTGGTATGTTTATGGTTGAATCTATTTTAATTTGATAGAAAAATGGCCTTGAATGCGAAGGGCATAAGTTTTAAACCAACCGTTGGATTTCAATGTGCTTTTGACATGGTTTAGATAATCAAGTTTCAAAGATCATTACCTGAGAGATCTTTAAAATATATTTTGGTTTAAAAGATATAAGCAATTGTGTATGGGTCTGTCTAAAATACAGAAAATAGAGTCTAATATCAAGATTGATGTTGTTATTGGATTATAAAAAAAGAGATATGAGCCTCTAGCCTATATTTATAGAGAAGAAAAGATGTAATATCCAGAGATACATATATCTTCATGGAAGATTGAAGAAATCCAAATGAAGTGATAGCAGATATGAACCAAAGTTTTTGATGTAGATGAACATCTTGATGCTTCTCCACATCATAGGCCTAGGAGCATCCTCACTCCCCTTGATGGTGATCACATCACAGTATTCAACCTCAACAAGTTCAACCATATTAATGACATTTTCATTGGTATTGTATGTGTAGTTGACCTTGGCATTGGTATTCTTGGTCTTAGAAGTTTCACCCTTCTTGTGAGGAGGAAAGGGGTCTTTGAATGCCTGATGATCCGAGTTCTTGTTTTGACCACTCACAACAATATCACCATTGGCGATAAAATCTTGGATCTTATGTCTACTTTGAATGCAGCTGAAAGTTTTATGACCCTTGATTTGATGGTAATCATAGTATGTGACTTCATTCCACCAAGCAAGTCATGGTTGTGGATCATAAGGATAGAAATTTTCCAGAGGAGTGAGTATTTGGTTTTGGAAGAGAGTCTTGTAAACCATGTCAAGGGGTTCTCCTAGGGAAGTGAACTCATGTTTGGGTCGAGAGGCCCAAGGTTTGTTTCTGGAAAATATTGAAGGTGGCTATGTCTGGCGTAGCCTTTTCAGTGGCTTTGGCTGCCTGCATACTAGAGGTAAGGTTGAATATAGCCTTAGAAGGTTTTGGGGTCACATTCTCAACAACTCCATCATTCACAACATCCTAGTTTTTGTTGACAAACTTATATTTGTCTTTTCTTGAGGAGTTTTACCCCTATTTGTTATCCTTGTGCAAAGTCAGCTCTCCTTTCTTGACCATGAATGCTTCTATTCTCACAAATTGTTTAATCATGTTATCAAAAGTTAGGGGGCCTTGCAACTATACTTGATATCCAAAATTGGAGATGAGATTATCTAAAAAGATGTCGAGCTTTTCAAACTCGGGTATTTTGCAAGGATATTTTGTACATAGTTATCTCCATCTCTCGAGAAATGCCAAGAAAGGTTCCCCTTGTCATTGTTTCAGATTGCAAATATCTCAGATGTTAACCAGATGCTGGATATTGTGTGAATAGTGTTGGAGGAATGAATTAGCAATCTCATCAAAAGACTTGATGCCCATAGGTAGTCAAGAGAACCACTCCATAGTAGATCCACCCAAGATACATGGAAAGAGATGCATGAGGTAAGTCTAGTCATGTATAAACTCCATAGATAGAGCACTAAAATCTCTTAAGTGATCTTGGGGATCAAAAGTACCCAAATATTTATCATATTTGGGAATTTCTACACCTTTAGGAATTGGAGGCATGTAAAGACTTTTATCGAATGGGAAAGGACAAATGTTTTCTAGTGTGAACTGTTGTGTTGGTTTATCCTTATCCTTCACAAGTTGACTTATTTGGTCTTGCATGTCTCGAACTAACTTTTGCAGTTTAGCGGTCTCGGTCTCCTCTTCTTTGACCACAAGTGTCTCTACTTTGTAGTCTGGGGGTAACTTGGCCCCTTGTTTGGCCAGCTCGAGAAAGTATTTCTCCTTCTCTTCTATAAGGAGGATTTCCATCATCTTAAGAAGGCCTTTATTGGATTTTGCAACATCTATGTCATTTTGGGTTATTTCCTCATTGTCATTACCGAGAATTTAAAAAATGCTTTGGGATTGATATATATGTTGGTCATTTTGAGATTGATCATGACCTTTGCTGTATTCACCTTCTTGGTATTGACTTTCCATCTTATCGGTGCGTGAGTGTGCAACATGCGCAAAATTAGTATGAGTGTGTGTAGTATGCCGAGAGGTCATGGCTAAGGTAACCTTTGTTGTGTGAATAGGGTCAAGTTTAGATGGTGACCCTTTGGAGTTTTGTTGGTCTTGAAATAATGGGTTATGTTGTTCTTGAAACAATAAGTCATGCTATTTTTGAAACAATGAATTATAATGCTCCTGGAACACAGGATTCTGATTCAGATTGATGTTTATGCAGAATGAATGCCTGGCGCTAGGTTGACTGATAGGAGATGAGGATCAAGATGGGATCTCTTTTGATGCACCTCGCAAGGAGGAACATGAGGATCCCCCACAACACTCAGATTTGTGTGACAGTTTTAGAATGACCTATTCCTTGATTGCAAGGTCTACCTCTACCTTGTCTAGTACCACGTAAGGGGAATACATTGCCACTTCTAGTCATAATAGTCATAGAAAAAGATTAAGTAACCAGAGAGGACTTAGGATTATGCTCAAAATTCTATCTTTGGGATAGAAAAAAAAGGATAAAACTGAGATGCACCTGACATGAATCGTCGAAAGTAAGGCTAGAACAACCAAGATGTGACTATTGTGTCGCAAGGTACAAGAGCATAGTAGGAAAGGACATACAACAAAGAGACAACATGAGTTTAAGTATTAATCACTTGGTTCATAGCTTGAGACATCTAGTTTTAGGCAGTAGACAATAGGAGAATAGATAGATAGACCCTAGAGAAAAACTAGATCAAACCAAAAATTGACCAACTAATAGGAATAAGCTTTCTGTTTTGAAAAAATTAGGGGAGAGTCTCGCATGAAGAAGAGTTGTCTCATGCAAGGACATGCTAAAATACATGTGAAGATGTGTTGTCTCACGTAAGGAAATGTACAGGAAACTAAAATCTCACATGGGAAAAGACCAAAATTTGATAGTTTGACATAGTTTTCGAGATAGAATCAGATTTCGAGACATAGCATGAGCTATTCTCTAGAAGAATGTCCAGTTTTTAGACTAATTTAGGATGGTTTAGAATCAAAAAATCTTAGTTTGAATATTTGAAATCGATCATTTACAAGCATAGAGTTTGGACTTAGCAAGCAATAGTGAAGCAATCAATAGTAAAAAATAGCTCCACCGAGCACAAAGCAACTCAAAAGAATCATGGGATTCTTGACAAGTTTGATCATGTTGGATAGTTTAAGACTAAAAAAAAACACTGAATTATCCCTACAAAGAAAATGATAGAGAATAAAAAATCTGTGCCTCACAACTTATGCGCATGCGTTCACCTCACATAGCCATGTCACCCCCTAGAGGATGCCTATGTTTTTTGTGTTTCGAAGGACTCAATAATATATGTTCAAAGGTTACACTTGAAGGAGGGGCTAGTGTCATATACCACCTTCAAATATCCAGGTGCATGCCTATGGTGAGTATCTAGGGGAGAGATTCGTCCCCCTCCTTGTGCAAATATTATGTCCCCTTTCGAAGATGAACTAGGTAGGCCACTAACTAAGAGAGTGTTTAATAGGATTTCATTTACACTAACCTTCGATGCCCCTAATACAGAGCTAGGGCCTCTCAGCCACACTGACACCTAAAAGTTGTGCACCCCCGCAAGTAGGGCTAGGAGCGGCGCTGCTTAGTACAATAAACATAGCTTTCTCAAGATGATAGTCATGAATCAAGATAAAGAAGTTAACATGGCTTTGGAGTCATTAGACTCAACAAAGCTACTTTATTATAGTGAGGTGGAATCACTGGCAAAAGGCATGTACTCACTTGGGTCGTTCCCAGAGGTTCAACTTCTGGCAGGCCCTCTAAAGGTGACATGGACTTGGCTTGGATTCAAGGGTCAGAGTTTTTGATTCTTTCAAAGAGAGAAGATCATAATCATCTACCTCTTCACCTTACCCAAACACACCAGACATGTCTATCACCGGGCTAACTCCTCTTCAACCACTCCACAAGCTTTTGGGTTTTTGATACTCTCAAAGAGAGAAGAGCATAATCCCCTAACTAATGAGCGTGCTAAAGATTCATTACCTTTCCTTGCTTTCCTAGGTATCTATCATGCTAGCAAAATGTGGGTCTCAGGTTCATCCATGGGCATCACTTCCATGTATTGAAGAGCCTATTACCCTATCCTGCTATCAAAACCCTTAAGAAATCTTCATAGGTCCCTATTTAAACTATGTGAATAAAGCAGTAAATAGATAGAATGTTTTTAAAATAGCTTTGTCATGCGACTTTGGAAAATGTCCTGTGAGAAAACCGTCAATAAGTATGCATAGTTGTATTTTTGAAGTCTTTGTCAAACATCCTATAGCCCACTGTTATGTTGTATCAGAAAAAAAGGACATGAAAAATCACAACAAATAGTAAATGTTAGAAAATAGCAATGGAAAGTACAAAAACTGAAAACTTTTAAAACTTTGATGCCATAATTCATGCGAGGAAATGCACAGTCCACATGAAAAATAAAATTTTCATGCGAGGAAATGCTAGAACCAGCAAAACTTCATGCAACATAGTGAGAATCTTTGCGCGAGATTCCGTACATAGTCGTATGACCATATAGACAAAGTATTTAAATTTTGATTGAAAAAATCTGAGAATGAGGCTAGAAATAAATTTTCAGCCCCACGGTGGGTGCTAGAATGTTTATAGCTAAATGTTGACCTCTAATTCAGCCATAGAGTTCAACATAGTCATTATTCATCAGCCACATATGAGAATGAATATGAAATTACTCATTTCACACACCTGTATGATTCAACCTGTTGCCTTCTATCTAGGTAGGGTTTTGAATAACTCTCAGAACTGAGAGTCCAACAACCATAGACTAGCCTAGAATGAAGGATTTAAGCTAAGGTGCAATTAAGATTTATGCTAAAATGAGAGTGCAATATTAATCTTAAAACTTGTAAGAAATTGAGCATGAATCCAATAACAATGAAAGAAATTAAATTAAGAACAAATGCATCATTATGCTAAGAAATGAATACCATTCTAATATGTAAGATAATTGTATCTTTGAACAAAAATGAGAGAATAATTCGCTAGAGGTTTGATACTCAAAAATTGCCTCCCCAAATGAGAAATGAGAGGGTTCTATTATAGAAAAGCCCAGTGGAGATTGAAGAGTTTCTTGCAAAGAAACTGCCAACCCTTCGTCTTCTTGGGGGGGTGAAGCATTTTGGAGAGAATATTTAATTAAATAAATGAAATATAGCCTCATGGGTGACTTTTCCAATTGTTTGAATAATTAAATTCAAATGAGGATATTCATTTAAAGAACTAAATATTATTTAATTCCTCTTGATGTGTTTTAGCTAGAGGGTGGATTTAATTTAATTAAAGTGCTAGGACTTTATAATTAAATTAATCAATCATAGGGTTTATTTAGCCAATTATAGTCGATATTTAGGAATTAAGTATGATGTCTGATTAATGCAAATTTAAGGTTTTTTGCATTTGACACTAGGTCGAGTAGACTCAATTAGAAAGATAAAATTGCCTAGTACAATAGGACTTTGATGATGTAGAAATTTGATAAAATGAGACTAAATGTAACAAAATTGGTTAGGATACCAAGATGCCAATTTTGGGGTATTACATCACTATCAACATTGAATATCTTACATAGATTCCAGAAACAAGTACAAATGTTTCAAGTATGCTCAAAACCATTGAAATAATTGAAGACATGGTGGTGCCAAATAAAGACATGGACATTGATGAATAGCTAAATCAAAACAGATCAACATACACAATGTCATTTATGTCTAAACAATCAAAAACAACTACATATCTAGAAATTATTAAGAAAAAAATGTAACTTCAAAACAACACAACCAACATAATTAATTGGACAGAGATAGACACATCTCTAGTAAATGAATACAACATTGAGGTTTTATTGGATATGGCATTTTTGTCTCTCTTCCCAAATGGATCTACACAATTAGTGTAACCACGGATAAGGGAAGTGCACATCCATGAATTTGCACAACACTTAATGAGGTTCCACGACAATAGATTTGGAAGGCACCCCCGATTCAGATATTTCATCTTTAATCTCATGTGTAGGCATTGTAGTCAAGATGAAATATCCAAATAAGCCAAAGACAACATAAAAAGTACACAGATTTTGACATATTCATATTTTAATAGTTTATGAAATAATATAAAATAATTTAAATCACTATAATAATTTAAATTTCACAAAATACATTTATCGTAACCCTTTCAAAAACATTAAATCTCTTTAAAAAATATAAATGTATTTATTCTTTTGATATTATATTTTCCTAATTTTTTATTAAAAAGAATCAATAAAACTTCAAGTCAATTTTTCTGCCATTGGGCCCCAACACAAAGTGCACGAGACACAGTTTCTAGTTAGAATTCTAAACCTATGTTAATTATTTCGAGTCTAATACTAACATTAAAAACATAAAAATCATTTTTTTTTCACACTTTCTTGGTATTGGTGTGTGGCGTGCCTTTTAATGCGACGTGGAATGAGTAAGAATATGACAAAAAATAGCACAATAGAAATCTACAATCCAATTCATTTCGATCGTCTTGTAAGGCTGGGGTAATCTTTCAACTATTGATGCATTTTTTGAGGTCGATGCCTTTCATATAAGAACCCCTTCAGGGTAATTAAATATATCCTCCAAGCACCTATTACACTTAAGAGTGATTATGATTTAAGATAGGCTCCTCCCTAGAGAAGGATAGATAAGACATCATCAATATTAGTCTTACCATCCAAAGTAATAGCTCATCTACAAACAATTAACTTAGGAGTATTGTCACCAAACCTAACTACACCTCCATCATATTTATCCAGTTCAAAAAACTTATCTTTATCACCTATCATGTAATGTGAACATCCAATGTCTATTATCCACTCAGATCTCTTATTTGCTTTGGATACTAGAGATTTCTCTCCATGCACAGGTTCCTCATCCTTAATAGCTACAAATCCTATCTCATCAGGCTCATTATACATTGACTCATTATCAGTTGTACCTTCACTAGCATAATAGAATTCTTTTTCTTCACCTCTTCTAGATCTATATGATTTAGACTTATACTTTGAGACCATTGTTGGACATCTAGAAGAAAAATGACCAATCTTATTACATAAAAGGCATTTCAGAGGTAATTTTCCCTTATACTTACCATTACCTTTGTTCTCTCTCTTTGTGATCAAAGCCATGATTTGATCATCAAGTACTTTATCCTTTTCCAATTCTTCTTTCCAATCATCTGCATATTCTCCAAGATCCTCATCATCTTCATCATATCTTCTAGAACTAGAAACACTTGCAACTTTCTTTCCTTTATGAACTATAGCCTTAAATGTAGTCTCAGGTTTAGGTAAAACATCTTTCATCAAAGTAGTTTCAAAAGAAGACAACTTAAAGATCAAAGTCTCTCTATTAAATCCATTAGTAAGAGGAATGATCTGTTCAATAACATGTACCTCAGTTGCATATTCATGGGTTAAAGATCTTATTACCTTCCAAATAATCTCATTCTCAGTGTAGGCTCCTCTAGAATTTCTGATCCCAATAGAAGCTTAAGTAACTCTTTGAACATAAGCTCTAACATTTTCTCCTTCCATCATGTCTGACTTTTCCATCCTTCCATTCCATGTTTGTAACATTGCATTCTTAGTGTGAGCATCACCTTCATATAAAGCTATCAATCTATTCCAAATATCATGAGCCTTATCCAAATCTTTAACTTCAATAAATTTAGCCTTAGATAGAGCACTAATTAAGGCTTCCCTAGCTACCATGTTTCAAGAAAATACCTTTTTGTCATCAAAAGATGTTGTCCCAAGGTTCGCTTCATCCATAATGTTTGTATCATTCAATGTGATCATCAAATATTCCACTCCCAAGCACACTAGATGCATCATCATTTTGTTCTTCCGATTGTCAAAATTCTTTGTATCAAATTTAGGATTGTCCTTGGAATTAGCCATATTCAGGATCACCTCAAGCTGTCAAGCTGGTGATAATACCTAAAGATCCCTGACATTTCATGATGCAATTTTTGTTGGATTCCATTGGAGGCCTTTTCTCCCTTGGAAATTTTCATCTTCCAGAAGTCAGCCACACTCGAGAGGCCTTTCTCCATGCACCCTCTTCCTCTCTCTTGTGTTTATTGGTTTTCCTTCCCCTACCCTTCTTGCCTTTCCTTAGTAGTCTGGCCGCAAATTGGCTAGTGTGCCTATGGTAAATCTTATCGAGTGCATCCTCCTAATTGTTCTCCTCTGATACCATATCTTCTTCTAACTAGTTAATATCTCCAATTTCATCCACATCTTCTTTATGCAATTCTGCAATCATGTTTTCCTTGGTTTAAATATCATTTAAATTAGACTATATTTGTGGTCCTTTTTTTCACCAGGTTAGCCTAGGGAAGATGTGGGGGCCACACCCTAGCCAAATAGTAGGGCATTGAGGCCCTAGGGTGCCCCTCTTTTTTCTAGAATTCAGCCCATAGGGGCCCGGGGCTGCGCAACCTTTAGAATAAGGGAAAATTACACCCCTGCTATTTGACAAGGGCTAACCTTTTCAGCCGGCCCGCCCCATCGCGAATAGATCAAGTGCCAGACCTGTGCCCCCATTTTGATTTGAGGTGATTGTGAATATGACCGCTTCAGTGACCCAGCAAGAAAACTCCCCTACTATCTATAAGATTTAGGAAGATTGGGGCAAGGGCAGTTAGGTTCCTTCCTCATCACCAACTCCAAGTCTGAATTTGCCAATCTAGGGATCAAAACCATTGTGCTTGTGGTTTTTGGCTACCAATATTATTTCTTCTTTGGTGGGATTCAACAATTTCATTTGTCATATGATTCCTTCTCCCACATCTTGAGCAATAAAAATTGTCTTCTTCATTCTCAAGGTCTTGTACCTAATCTAGACCGTGTGCCCTAAGTTTGATTTTTTTAAAAATCTTGCGGATTGTCACAATATTCATTCTGGTGTAAATAGAAGAATTAGCCTCAACAATATCAGAATCAATCCCCACAAGGGTTCTGCGTGTTCTCCCAATTTTCTCTATGGCTTCTTCATTCCAATATTCAATTGGGAGACTATGTAATCTAACCCACACTGGTTTTTCCTATGGATTAGTTTTTGTTGAATTGAAGCTCCTTTACCACTTTTTTATATACAGGGGGTGTGATTCCATACTCCAAGTACCATTTTGTAAGATTGTCTCCCGTTCATTCTCTGAAACAAAAATGACAATAAAGAAGCCTTTCAGGAGAAATTTTGTGATTAGAGAGCCTTTCCAAGAGTCCTTGATCCATTTGTTGATTTTCTTTCTTTCAGGTCTGGTTCCTATAAAATGACAGATGATTTCCAGATTGTCTAGGAAATTGAGGTCTCTATTTTAATCTCTTCTGATACATCGATTGTTGGCATCTCCTCTAAGCATTCTCTAAAACCATCAAAACCTTGTGTCTACTTGTTGATGTCATGAACTGTCACCGATTTACCCCAATCAAATTTTTTTTTTCGCTAAGCCATCTACCGAATGCGTGCCACTCTACTCCATTTGTTTGGTATTAATCAATATCTTATTTTCATTTAAATACTAATAAAATATGCCCCTAGGAAATATAATTAGTTTAAATAACAGATAATATTATACTTGTGCTTGTATTTTATATAACTACATAACAAGATAATAATGATTTAATATTTGATAATTATATAGTTAAATTTATGTTATCCATCAGTACATATTATTAATGACTTATGAAATTAAATTTATAATTTTAATTAAATCTATATTTGATACAATATAGATATACGCAATATTAAGTGGTATTATATTTAACTCTATTAGCTTTTTAAAATATTATTAATCTCTATTTTATATTATCTATATTCTTATATTTGATATTACAAATTATATTATATATTTCAAAATTGATTAAATATTCCATATATAACAATATTATAATAAAATTTATATGAGTCAAAATCAAATTAAATTTATATTACTTTTTTATTTAAATTAAATTTAGATTTTTTAATTAAAATACATATACATTAAATATAATTTATAATGATGTAGAAAATATATATTATTTTAAATATTACAATTTACATTATAATTTACATCTTTAAAGTTTATATTTTATACTATTTTAATTTATATTTGATTTAAAATAAGCATTAAATAGAACTTTATTTGACAAATAATCAATAAATTCCATTTCATTATAATATTAATTTTCACCAAGTTCTCCTGTACAAACAACTATGCAGCGGGAAGAAAATCATGCAATATACTTGAACTGCGGTTATCCATCTGTGCATTTCATCATGACCATCATTCATGATGGATACAGTTTTTGGTACTGTATAGATGTTTCCACCGACCTCATGTACCTATTATGAAAAAATAGATAGACCACCGTACACATTGGACACCAACGTGCTTTAGTAATTTTTAATTTGATTATTAAATACCCAAACTATGGTTCTTTCAGTCCAATTGAATATGGCAGCATTAAAAAATGGTTCTACCGTGTGAGAGGTGGGGAATCTGTCTCTCTCAACATGTGAAAGATAGACGTGAAGTGGGGTTTTGGAAATTTTATCTCTTCATCCAAGAGCATATTAAGATGTGGTATTCATAATTGGATGTGACAAACTAGAAATTATTATCACTATTGCTAACAATTTATTGGAGAATTGTCAAAGCCTTTCCAATTTCCACTATTTATAAAGCCTTTTCTTTCCATTTTTTTAACCTCGTATTCTTTGTGTGAGCATCACCTTTATATAAAGCTATCAATCTATTCCAAATATCATGAGCCTTATCCAAATCTTTAACTTCAATAAATTCAGCCTCAGACAAAGTACTAATTAAGGCTTCCCTAGATAACATGTTTCGAGAAAATACCTTTTTTTCATTAGAAGATGTTATCCCAAGGTTCGATTCATCCACAATGTTTTTATCATTCAATGTGATCATCCAATATTCCACTCCCAAGCACACTAGATGCATCTTCATTTTGTTCATGTAGCTATCAAAATTTTCTGCATCAAATTTAGGACTTTCCTTCTTGAAATTAGCCATCTTCAAGATCACCTCAAGTTGTTGAGCTTTCTCTTTGAGGACCATAGCTTTGATACCAATTTCTAGCAATAACAGTCCACAATACAATAGAGGGGGGGGGGGGGGGGTGGTGAATTAGTTGTGTGAAAGCCAACTAAACTTAAATTAAAGAAATTTAACCAAACTAATAAATGATGAACTACAACTGATTGAATATCTGAATGACTTGAAGAGCAGTGATTAGAGATCACCAAGTTATTGAATTGATACGTGAGATGATTATATCAGTAATATGTTGTCATTGATGTCAACTAGTTTTGAGAATACTTCTCTTATAAGCTACAGACATCTAAACATCTGTAGAAGTGAGAAAGAGATGAAAAACTGAAATATCTACATGAGGAAGATGGATATGACAGATGAGGATAAGGAATAATTTGGATAAATTATTGATGATTCTATGACCTTATGTTATTGAATTGATTATGTTGCATTTATCTATGATGAAGAAGAAAGAAAAACTGTACAAAGCAGTGTGGTCAGTAAATGAAGTACTTCAGTATACACCAAGCTAGTGTAGTGTATACCGAGTGACACTATCAACCGAGCTTGTTCTCACTAACGCATTTCTTTGTTAACCGAGTATGGATAAAAGAATTAAATGTTTAGTTTAGCCAACATAAATTGATGAGATGGAATGTGTATGATTTTGAGGTTGAAGATAAGGTTTGTTATGAGATCCACGACTAACAAAATTCAAAGAAGATCTAAAGGATGGAATTGAAATGAGTTATTGACACATCTTTTGAGGAAGGTTTAAACGGCAAAATTGATGAAGGAGATTAAGCGGAAAAATTTGATGGATGAAAAGAAAATGGTTTACTTGTCTATATAAGAGATATTGGTTTCATTGTTGAAACTATGCTAGAAGAAAGAAGACTGTAGAGATTTCATGTGAATACAGCTTCATGCATGCCTGATCAGACTGGTTGAAGGAAAACCAAACTACAGAGTTAACCAAGAGTCAGAGAGCTATTACCGAGTGACAGTAAATTATTGAATATCAAAGAACTGAATTGAAATATTGATCAAAGGATTTGTATGGGCTTAGAAAAGATCTGAACATCTACAAAATCAAGTTGTATTGTAATCAGATCAATTACTATTTTAGTTTAACCATTGTTACAGAAAAATCTCTTAATCGAGTGGACTTAACCATCTTATGTTATTCCCTATGTCATTAATTGAATGTACATTGTTATCCTATCAACCCCATAGTGAATTTTGGTTGGATGATAATTGTTAGTCTTAAATCCTCTAACAAGGTCACACCTTATGGTGTGTTTTGTAACCTTTAATAGGGTTGGCTCTTCATCGAGCTCAATTCAGATGAGTGAAAATTATTTTGGGTTACCGGTCCTAGGTGGTTTTCCCTTAATAGGGTTTTCATGTTAAATCATTGTGTTATGTGTTTCTATGATGAATGTCTTGTTATCATTCTTTACATATTGCATATTTGATTTGGTTAGTAATCACAGTAAGTTATTTGACTGGTAATCGGTAAAGACATGAACAATATATTATTTTATGTTACCGAGCTACATAATTATTTGGAATTATTTTAAGAGTTGCATAATTGTGATTGGGACTGTAGGACAATTGATCTAACTAATTCACCCCCCTCTCAGTTATTCTAACAATAAATTGTGCAAGTAATAATATTAAAGTCAAAATAAAATCATACCAAACCATAATGTGACACAAGATATGGCCTTGAGGAAACCCTATTAAAGGTAAAAACCCCAGTGGGAATTGGCACCCATAATAATGTACTAGTCTGGAAGTATCCCTATGAAAAGATCTAGTCCTGTTAAGAGCTAATTATTACATCTAGTACAAAAGTCCCTATTAAAGGACACCCCTTTTAGGAGGCTTCCTACCCTATTAGGAGTAGATATGATGTGGAGTAGACTTCCCCAAGAGAACTACTCTAGGTGAAGTTAGAATCCACCTTTAGGACTCACTGTCCTAAGTATTTCAACAGGTTAATGTGAAATACAATTTTGGTGATCAAATACACAACAACCTCGCTTGCCAAAGTAGATCACATTATGCTCACTTCACAACTCTCTCTAAAACATCTCTACATTATTACAATAGATCTCACATCTCCTTATTATCCTTCGCACACATACCAATAGGGGAGTTACATCCCTATTTATACAATAGTACAAAACACGCAATTGAGTCATCCTATTAGGACTTCCCTAATGTATAATTAAATACATTACACCTTGGTAAGATACCCAAGGTATCTAGACACATCATACAATGAATACATAACACAAAAATAACATTTAGATCTAAAATCCAATCTCAGCATCCTTGAACACACCACCAGAATAGGTCAAGTCCAAAACAAGCTCCTCACCTTAGCACACACCACAACTAACGTCACCACAATCCTTGAGACCTCATGTCCACATAAGGTGAAGTGCCACATTTCTTATGTCATATCCTAACCTCACTAGACATAAATCCATGTCCTAAGCATGTTAATGTACTGAAAACTAGCATGTCGTCTGGGCTCACGGGGCCCACATTCTTTCCTACTGATCTCTCTCAACAGTGAAAGACAGACATAACTAACTTATCTACATTTATTTTAATATATATATATATATATATATATATATATATATATATATATATATATATATATATATATATATATATATATATATATATATATATATATATATATATATATATATATATATATATATATATATATATATATATATATATATATATATATATATATATATATATATATATATATATATATATATCATTTAGGAATCTATTACACTTAAGGGTGATTATGATTTAAAATAGGCTCCTCCCTAGAGGAGGGGACTCCTACTCTGCTCTCGATGTCCAGCCTGTTGGCCTCCCAGAGGTAATCTGTCCATGATAATGTCAGCTAGATTTTGTAAGGCATTAAGAATGTCCTGATTAGGATTAGGTGGTGGTGAGGGTGGAGGCCTCTGCTCATCACCTAGCCCCTCGGCTGCTTGCTCATCTCCCTCTACTGCCACATGTCTACCTCTAGGTCTATGCCCACATTGGTGAGCACTACGTGTGACTAGAGGCATCCTACACTAAGGACAAAACAACTTATGGTTAGTCAAATGTAATGGGTTAAAAGGTTCCTAGAGTAGAAACTGTGCTCTGATAACAGAAACAAAAATCTTCTCAGGGACAATAGGGCTCAAAGCCCAAGCAGTGGCACTCACAGGGATCTTGACGAGATCAGAGGGGACAGTCACAGGCTTCCAAAGGTGGATTTAGTGGATCGAGTACTACAAGAGGGCATCAATAGTCTAGGCCTTAGGGTATACAGCTATAGGCTAGAGGACCATGCTACATGTGTGGTGCCATGGGGCGCATTGCTAGGGATTGTCCTACAGGCTGTTCAGTCGGTAGTCAGAGAGTGGTAGCTTTTGAGCCTACTGTAGGAGATATGGGTAGAGCTCATAGAGTTTTTGTAGTAGTTGACAACCTCTAGGCTAAGCACCAGGCCACAGTCATTGAGGCTGCAGGCACGATCGGAGGTAGTAGCGTATCTATCCTTTTTTATTCTGGAGCCACTGACTCTTTTATTTCACCTTTCATAGTGAAGTGATGCGAGCTAGTGGCAGCTAGGTAGGATGTTAGTTGGGAGGTTGAGTTAACCTCAAGAGCTAGGGTATCCGTTAGTTCCTTGGTGAGAGGTTACTAGTTATAGATTAGAGCCACGATAGTGACCCTGCCTTTGTCAGTGCTTTAAAACATAGTCAAGGGTTATAAACCCGTACAATGCCATAAAATGAAAACACAAACAAAGGATATCATTCTGGCATAAATAAACAGAGGGTTTTTTTCTTGCAAACCTGTAATAATTAAATAAAAAAAAGAGAAGAGTAATATTATTAAGAATTGGTAATGCCTATATCATTAAGCTAAAACCTATTTACAATTGTTGTGAATATGATGACATTTAGATAAAACAGCCAAGATATGAAATCTATTCCCATATTTGAGAAGATTTTCATCATTCACAGATGCCTATTTCTAAAATAAATATGCCCACTTCTTCTACACTGAAATGGGAATTATTTGGTGCAAATGTGAGAGACTCCCTTATAGAGAAAGGGATCTCTTACCATAGTTCACCCTCTCACTCTTGAGAGAAACTTGGCTGAGTTTATCATCTGCAATCCTCTTCAACCTGGACACAAAGAGAAAATGAAATAATGAGAGATTTTAGGGTTTGAATAAGTTTTAATGAGGCCCCAAACCCTAATTCTGAATTATGTTTTGGAGGGCCATTTATTATTAAATCATTATATTTCAGCAAGTTATGAATTCTATTATGAACTTTTCTATTGATATAGTTGTAGCCATTTTTTTTTTTTTGGCATAGAGTGAATTAATCATTCATTGAAATGTGGTTATAATCTCGTATAGTTAGTGGCTATTTTATTTAAATGGTCAAATATTAATTTGTTATCTTTTAGTTAGTGGGTTATTTGAGAGATATATATAAAGATTAGAAAATTTAAACATTAATAGAAATGGTTGAATTATTCTCTTCATTTTATTACATCATTATCATTAATGAAAATAAGTTATGGATTAGTTTCTTAGAAATTTTATATCAAAATAATAAATTGTTAGTAAGTAGAAAAATTCTTTTAATGTTCTTAATTTAATTATATTGGTTTTTGACTAAGTCTCATAATAAACTTAACCTTATTTTCTACATGAATTTTACATGAATAAATTGGAGGAATGATATTTTTTAATGTATTAATTAACTTTATAAACCTTATTTAATAAAATTATTAACCTTAAAGATTATTAATTAGAGAAGAAAGCTTAGGTTATATGAGTAATAGCTAGGTTAATATTTGAATTCATATTTCTATTTGAATTTATCCCTTAGCGAATTAAATCACTCTTGAGAATTCATGGGGATAGACCGTTTTATCCTTGTACGTCACAAAACCTTTGGAATATGATATTCCCTTTTAAACTTCTTTAACCTTCCTCGTTGCCTAATGACTTCCATCGTGTAGGGAATTGAGGCATGCCAGTGCTTGCCTAATGATCCCTTATGTGTCATTGGGTGAATCGGCCTAGCGAGCTTGCAATTTCAAGGCTTTGCGTCGAAGGGATTTTGTGTAACCTGGTAGTTCTAGGTGAAGATTTTTGTTTCTGGTTTTGCTGGGACTGCTATGGCTACTGCTGCTGGGGTGCTCTAGACGATCTTGAAGAGTTCTTCTAGTTTCCCTCCCAATGGGACTTTTGGAAACCAGAAGACTGAGATGTGGCGTTCTAGTTCTATGACCAGTACTGGGCATCATGAGATCTATTATTGATCTCCTCAGCTACGATGGCCCTCTCCACTGTATCACATAAATCTCCTGTGGGGACTATTCACACTCTTTCTGCTATGGCATAGTTCAACCCCTTGATGAAGTGGTTGACCTAGAGTTTCTCATCCTTCATGTAGTCCATATAAGGAAGGAGCTTAAGAAACTTGTTCTCGTACTGGGCTACTGTCATGCCTCTCTGCTATAGGTCATGAAACTCATCAATGCGACACTACCTAAAATGCTCTGACATATATCAGGCTTGAAATATCTCTAAAAAGATCTCCCATGTGAGGGTGTCCATGGTAAGGTGACACTTAACCTCCTCTTGCTTCCACCAAGTGGAAGCGTTACTCCTCAACATGTGTACTGCAAAGCATGCCTTAAGGTTTCTCTCATAAGATCACAACCCAAAGCAACGCTCGAGGCTTAAAAGCCAAGCCTTTGCCTCTGTCCCTGTCATGGATCCCGAAAAGAGTGGTGGCTGTAATCTAATAAGATCTTAGATCAAGTCCCCTCTGTCATGAGGTACTCTCAGCACAACCACTGGTGGTGGCTCTGGCATGTGAACCAACACACCCTCATGAACTACCTGCCCTTCTACTCATCTAGGAGGGGGACTCCTACTCCGCTCTTGGTATCCGGCTTGCTAGACTCCCAAAGGTAATCTGTCCATGATAATGCCAGCTAGATTTTGTAAGGCATTAAGAATGTCCTGATTGGGATTAGGTGGCGGTTAGGGTGGAGGCCTCTGCTCATCACCTAGCCCCTCGACTGTCTACTCATCTCCCTCTACTGCCACATGTCTACCTCTGGGTCTATGCCCACGTTGATGAGCACTACACGTGACTGGAGGCATCCTACACTAAGAACAAAACAAATTTTGGCTAGGCAAATGTAATGGGTTAAAAGGTTCCTAGAGTAGAAACTACGCTCTGATACCAAAATGTAATGCCCAAAATAATCAGACAAAAACACAACAACAATTTTTTTTTATAAAAAAAATAAACTAAAATATACACCTAGAACTGCCAGGTTGCACAAAAGCCCTTCGACGCGAAGCCTTGGAATTGCAAGCTCGCTAGGGCGAGTCACCCAATGACACATAAGGGATCATGAGGCAAGTGCTGGCATGCCTCAGTTCCCTACATGGCAGAAGTCATTAGGTGATGAGGAAGGTTAAAGAAGTTTAAAAGGGAATATCATATTCCAAAGGTTTTGAGATATACAAGGATAAAACGGTCTATCCCCATGAATTCTCAAGAGTGATTTAATTAGCTAAGGGATAAATTCAACTAGAAATATCAATTCAAATATTAAGCTAGCTATTACTCATATAACCTAAGCTTTCTTCTCTGATTAATAATCTTTAAGGTTAACAATTTTGTTAAATAAGGTTTATAAAGTTAATTAATACATTAAAAAATATCATTCCTCCAATTTATTCATGTAAAATTCATGTAGAAAACAAGGTTAAGTTTACTATGAGACTTAGCCAAAAACCAATATAATTAAATTAAGAACATTAAAAGAATTTTTCTACTTACTAACAATTTATTATTTTGATATAAAATTTCTAAGAAACTAATCCATAACTTATTTTAATTAATGATAATGATGTAATAAAATGAAGAGAATAATTCAACCATTTCTATTAATGTTTAAATTTTCTAATCTTTATATATATCTCTCAAATAACCCACTAACTAAAACATAACAAATTAATATTTCACCTTTTAAATAAAATAGCCACTAACTATATGAGATTATAACCAGATTTCAATGAATGATTAATTCACTCTATGCTCGAAAAAAATAAATGGCTACAACTCTATCAATACAAAAGTTCATAATAGAATACATAACTTACTGAAATATAATGATTTAATAATAAATGGCCCTCCAAACCCTAATTCAAAATTAGGGTTTGGGGCCTCATTAAAACTTATTCAAACCCTAAAATCTCTCATTATTTCACTTTCTCTTTGTGTGCAGGTTGAAGAGGATTGCAGATGATAAACTTAGCCAAGTTTCTTTCAAGAGTGAGAGGGTGAACTATGGCAAGAGATCCCTTCTCTATAAGGGAGTCTCTCACATTTGCACCAGATAATTCCCATTTTAGTGTAGAAGAAGTGGGTATATTTTGTTTCAGAAATAGGCATCTGTGAATGATGAAAATGTTCTCAGATCTGGGAATAGATTTCATATCTAGGCTCTTTTAGCTAAATGTCATCATATGCACAACAATTGTAAATAGGTTTTAGCTTAATGATATAGGTGTTACCGATTCTTAATAATATTACTCTTCTCTCCTTTTTTTAAATTTAATTATTATGGGTTTGCAAGAAGAAACCCTCTCTTTATTTATGCCAGAATGATATCCCTTGTTTGTGTTTTCATTTTATGGCATTGTACGGGTTTATAACCCTTGACTATGTTTTACAGTAGCGATGAAGGCAGGGTCACTGTCATGGGTCTAAGCCATGACAGTGCCTTGCACTGTCGTGACTTAGAGTCATGACACCATGGCTCTAAGCCATGAATAGTGCCCTGCACTGCCATGACTTAGAGTCACGACACCATGGCGCTAAGCCACGAATAGTGCCCTACACTGCCGTGACTTAGAGTCACGGCAATGTACTGCTGCACAAGGAAAAGTAGAAGGGCTTCAGCCCTAATACTACGTGATATATGTTTTGTTTTTATTTTATTTAATCAGCATTTGATGATATATGAATATAATATTGTATATTATAAACTATACAATATTCATTGTATATTTTATAATATAAAATATTATGTTATATAACAATGCCATTTTATTTATTTAAGGATATTTTACATTGCAGAATATAATAGTATATATTATATAATATACATTAAATTTTGTATATTATATAATATATATTATTATAATGTAGTTTTACAGATTGTTAATTTTATTAAATTTAGCTTTTCCTATAATGCATAATTTATATTTATATATATATTATATTATACAAATTATTATGTATAATATAATACACACACACACACAAATATATATATATATATATATATATATATATATATATATATATATATATATATATATATATATATATATATATATATATATATATATATATATATATATATATATATATATATTCAAAGATATAATTTTCAAAAAAGTAGACTTAAGGGTAGGAACAAAATTTTAAGATGAAGATGAGGTATATAAATCAACAATAAATATACTATAGGAATCTAAACTACAATTCATTATAAGCAATAGATTTAGAATAATTTAAACTATTTCTTTTCCATTCCATAATGCAACATAAACAACTAAAATATGCTATTGTTTAATTAACATCTTCCTACAACATTTAAGTTTCAGTTTGGTCATATTCATACCTATTCTAAAATGATCTTCTAATCATCAGTTCAATATTAATTTTATGTTTTTGCAATCATCTAAATATTTTTTTTAATATTTACAATTCTTAATAGAAGATAATAAGTAAATAGTTTCCAGAAATATATTTAACCCTTAATTCAAAACTGTGTAAACATACTAGAGACACAAATTTAATATCTAATTCTCTGCTACAGGAACTTCATCATTTTCTAGCAATCACAGTAATATTGGGAACACAAATTTAAAATCTAATTCTCTGCTACATGAACTTTATCATTTTCTCGATAATAAAACAAATTAACACTTCCAAATTTATAACTAATCCACTAAACTATACAACAGAGAATTGAATCTAAATTTTTGATAAAAGATACAGATTTAGGACTATTTTAAGAAAGCAAATATTTTGTCTCAATACAGGAAATTACTATCCAACCAGTCTAAAGTTTCCAGCTTTAATAATATTACAATATCTTTATTAAGAATTAAACAATTAAAATAAAGAACAAGTTCTCTCAACCAGAGACATTTCAAAACCATCTTTTGGAACTTTCAACTTAATCTTTAACTTTCAGATTTGGACTGCTCCTTCAAGCCAAAAACCAAGACCTGCAATTACTAGACTTTTTCACATGGCCATGGAGGCTCACCTCCCAGCCTAGGCCATTACATGGCCACCCCCGAGCTTGGGGAAACAAGAATAGGATAGGATACACTCAAGCAACACAAAACATAAACATATAACATAAATTAGGAACTCAGATTTTCACAATAAACTCCCTTCCCAAGCCTACACAATGGATTCTTACATAGAATCCATATAATAGGTGAAGGTGGAATCTTCCTTATGGAGTTACCTAGCTTATATTAAACAACATATGCATCATGTATTACCAGCCTTTCCAAGGCCCTTCCAACCAAAACAATTCAAATCCATGAGCAACAACAACAACACCCTTATGGCCCCCAAACACCCTTATGACCCCCAAATGGCATAAGAAGGTTCTCATGGTTTCCCATACAACCATGCACTCATACAAAAGGAAGTCCCAACTTAGGCCCTTCACCCCAAGTTCCCTTCTAATCCTCCCAAGGATGAGGGGTGAACTTGCACACCCATAGCATAAACAATTTCAAGGAAACATCAAGATTGAAACAAAAGCTCAGAAATGAAAACAATAAAAGGTTTACACATAGAAAAATAGATTACAATTTTTTTTACATGATACAGTCCTTTCAAGCAAGTTCAAATAAACACAATAAGAAAAACCACCAACCTTCTCCTAAGACAAGGCTGATTTGAAGAGTTGATGATGAGCTTTCTTTGTTTCCAAGATTTCTATCCTTCTCAAGTTGCTAGACCAAGGCTTTCTAGATCTCCTCTTACTCTCCCTCCAACTAGCATAGACAAGAATGAACTAGTATCTCCTCTGAGTCTTTGTCCCCTTAAGTCAATCAAAAACATTCCTCTCTCAGCTCCCTTCCCAAAACTATTAGGTTTCTAGATCCTAGAGAAGATGACACTTGCCCTTTCTAAAGGTTTGGAAATAAATTTCTACCATGCAAAGGTGAGACTTCCTAGATAATAATCTCCATTTTCGTGCATATCAAAAGTGGCCCATTTGGAGAGGCATAAAAGTGGCCTAGGAAGATGAAAATAGAAGGATTAAGCCCCCCAACCCATGTACTAACCTTGGGGCACTAAAATTCAACCTAAACCTCACCCGAGGACTCCACAAAACCTCTCAAAATTCTCAATTAATCATGCATCCGAAAATGGAGTTTTGGTTTCAATAATTCTTGGTCCCTAAACTACCTACCTAGCTTAGGAATGCACAAAACTAACTAAGGAGAGGGTGGGGTCCATACTCCGCTCATCATGCCACTTCATCAACATGGTGTCAAGTGACACCTCACTAAACCACACTTCACAAACACATGTGGCATGCCTTGTGTGCAAAAACATTTAAACATTTTCAAAAAGATAAAAAAATTTACTTACAAACATATATTTCAAACATTGTCAACCACAAACACATAGGAATCACATTTATGAAAGAAATCATGATACAATAAGGTCGTACTCTTCTTAGAGTCGACCTTGTTTTCAAACTGATTGCACTTAGATCCTATCATGTTTCCCTGACTTATAACCATGGCCATGTCCCTGCATGCTCAAACTTGATGTCAGTACATTATAAAATCTTGCATCAATATTCATTTCAATAAAATAAGTAATAACATCTAAACTAGACAAATACATACATATATATCTGCATCATGAAACATTACATAATCCACATAAATATATAATCCTAAACTATTCCATTAATGATCATAATACTGAAAGATAACATCTCAAATGCCGAATTCATATATCATGGATAATCATGGTATAAAAAATGAGCATATGTAAAGAGTACGACTACCGTGATCATCATAAAAATCTATAAAAAACAACTCATAAGGTCCAAATGATAGCATAGGTAAACCAAAATAGATCAAATGTCTATGCTTAAGGTATCATCCTAATGAATCAAATGTCAAAATGAAGTTGAACTACAATGGGTCAGGACATGATCTCACATCCTTCCCCCCTAGGCATGAACTTCCTCCTAGAGTTCATAAAAAATATGGGGGTATTGATCTCTCATCTGTGTTGTGTCCTCCCATGAAGTTGTGACCTCATCATAGAAATCCCACTGGACCCTAACTTGGTCTAGCTCTCGACCTCGAAGGGCCAAGGTCCTATAGGCTAGAATACGTATTGGCTCCAAAGCCAACTATCTGTCTGACTCCACCTGTAAAGCATCCCAATCAATAATATGAGACTCATCATATATATACTTCCTCAAAATAGACACATGAAAAACATCGTGGATGTGCGATAGGCTAGGTGGCAGAGCTAAGCGGTATGCTACTGGGCCTATCCTCTCCAAAATATCAAAAGGTTTGACAAAGTGAGGGTCTAGCTTAGAACCCTTTCTAAAATGGATTGGGCTCTTATGCAGCCATACTCTCAAAAAGACTTTGTCGCCTATCATATACTCTTTGTCAATCCTCCCAACATCTGCATACTTCTTCTGTCGATCCTGGGCCTCTCTAAGACACTACCTGATTAGATCCACCTGCTGCTCCATCTCTCTGACCAACTTTGGACCAATGGAAACTCTTTCCTCTATCCTGTCCTAGCTCAACAGTATCCTGCAAGATCTACCATACAAGGCCTAATATGGAGACATACCCAATGATGAATGATGCCCATTATTATAGGCAAACTTAACTAAATGTAGGTACTCCTCCCACCTAACCTAATGATCCATCATATACATGTGTAGCATGTCCTATAACACCTGATTAACCCTCTCAGTCTGACCATCCATCTCTGGGTGATATGCTATGCTGAAATTGAGCCTGGTGCCCAAAGCAGTCTATAGCTCTCTCCAAAAAGATGAAGTAAAGAGTGAGTCTCTATTTGATATGATCATGTGTGAAATGCCATGAAGTCTAACAATATCCCTCAAAAATACTTGTGCCACTGTAGGTGCTGTAAAAGTGGTATGTATGGGTGAGAAGTGGGCTACCTTAGTCAACCTATCCACCGTCACCATAATGGCATCATGGTGATGAGATGACATAGGAAGACCTACTATAAAATCTATAGAAATAATGTCCCACTTCCACTCTGGTATCTCATGAGACTGTAGAAGTCCACTTGGATGATGGTGCTCCACCTTAACCCACTAACACTCTAAGCATCTAGCTACTAACTCTTCAATGTGTGCCCTCAAACCTGGCTAGTGATAAAGTTGTCTCAAATCTGCATGTAACTTCTTAACTCTGGGGTGTGCTACATATGGAGCTCTATGAGCCTCAAGGATGATGAAATCCCATAACCCATTGGAAGAAGGTACATAAATACATCCTCTATGATGAAGAAGGCCATCAAACTCTAGGGTATAATCTATGAACTTCCCCTCTAGGGGTCTCTGATCCTGAACCATCTGTCTAACCTTTGAATAGAAGGCATCCTCTTGTAAGTGCCGCAATATGTGCCATCTCAAATCTATACTAGTAGTCATAGCTAAGAGCTCATGACATCTCCTACTCAAGGCATCTGCGACCACATTCTCCTTACCCTTGATGTAGTGAATGTCAAAGTCATACTCGCATAGGAACTCAATCCATCTCCTCTATCTAGCATTGAGGTTCAATAGTGTGAATATATACTAGAGACTCTGATGATCTGAATGAAGCTTGAATCTATGGCCTAGTAAGAAATGTTTCCATCTCATCAAAGCATGCACTACTATTGCTAGCTCTAGGTCATGGGTAGGATAATTAAGCTCATGAGTCTTGAGCTTTCTGGACTCATAGGCAATAGCCCGACCATCCTGCATCAGTACTGCCCTAATCCCATCTAAAGATGCATCTATGCATACCACAAAATTTTCTAAAGGATCAAGTGCCGCAAGTATAGGTGCACTAGTAAGAGCCCTCTTGAGCTCTTGAAAATCTCTCTCGCACCTCTTTGTCCACTCAAACTTCTTCCCTTTCCTCTGAAGGGAAGTGATGGGATGGGCCACTCTAGAAAAACCCTCAACAAAGTGTCTATAATAACCTGCAAGGCCCATAAAGCTCCTGACCTCTATCATACTAGTAGGTGCTGGCCAATCCATAATCACTCGAATCTTAGATGGGTCTACTGAGATCCCATCTCCTAATATCACATGGCCTAAATAGTGAACCTCTGTCCTAAATAATGCATACTTCGGCAAGGTGCCTTACAACTGATTATCTCTCAAGCACTGCAAAACCTACCTCAAATGCTCCTCATGCTCATGCTCATCTCAAGAGTATATCAATATGTCATCCAAAAATATCACCACAAATCTATCTAGGAAAGAATGAAATATTCCATTCATGAGACTCATGAATATAGCCGGAGCATTCGTAAGTCCAAAAGGTACCACCATGAACTCATAATGTCCATAACATGTGTGGAAGGAAGTCTTGTGGATGTCACTATCCATGATCCTCAGCTGGTGATATCCTGACTTCAAGTCTATCTTTGAGAACACTCAGGATCCCTGAAGCTGATCAAATAAGTCTTCAATCCTAGGAAGGGGATACTGATTCTTGATGGTCACCTTGTTCAGCTGTTGCTAATCCATACATAACCTAAGAGATCCATCCTTCTTCTTAACAAAGATGATGGGTGCACCCCATGGAGATACACTAGGATGAATGTGCCCTTTCTCCAAGAGCTCCTCTAATTGAATCTTGAGCTCGCTGAGCTTGTGTGTAGTCATCCTATAGGGTGCTCTAGAAACTAGCTCATCTTCTAGCACAAGATCTATATGGAAGTCCACTACCCTAGGTGGTGGCATACCTAGTAACTAAGAAGGAAATACATCAGAAAAATCCTATAGAATAGGGTGGTCATCAAGAGAAGTCTCCTTCTCTACCTCCTCCTCTTTGTCACTGATAGTGATAGCATATAACTAACATCCCTTCTGCACACACTACTTAAGCTGCATAGCAGAAATCATACGAAGGGATATAGGTCTCTGAACTCCTGCAATAACTGAGGTCACCCCATCATCATCTAAGAAATCCACTGTCTTCTGCCTGCAATCCATCTTGGCTCTATGGGAATAGAGCCAATCCATGCCAAGAATGACATCAGAGGATCTGAGTGGTGTGACACGAAGGTCAACTGAGGTGGTAAAGTCTCTAATTTGTAACTAGAAACCTCTCACCAAGGAAATAATAGATACCCTAGCTCCTGAGGTTAACTCAACCTCCCAACTAACATCTTGCCTAGCTGCCACTAGCCCACATCACTCCACTATGAAAGGTGAAATAAAAGAGTCAGTGGCTCTAGAATAAAAAAGGATAGATACGCTACTACCTCTGATCATGCCTGTAGCCTCAATGACTATGGCCTGGTGCTCATCCTGGTTGTTTTCAACCACTGCAAAAACTCTATGAGCTCTACTCATATCTCCTACAATAGGCTCAAAAGTTGCCGCTCTCTGACTACTGGCTGAATGGCCTATAGGACAATCACTAGTGCCCCATGGCACCACATGTGTAGCATGGTCCTCTAGCCTAGAGTTGTATACCTTGTGGCCTAGACTACTACTACCCTCGTGTAGTACTCAATCCACTGAATCCACCTCTAGAAGCCTGTGACTATCCCCTCTAATCTTGTCAAGATCCCTGTGAGTGCCACTGCTTGGGCTTTGAGCCCTACTATCCTTAAGAAGATTTCTATTTCTAGTTTTGCTGGGATTATTGTGGCTACTACTGCTACTGCTGCTAGGGTGCTCTAGATGATCCCAAAGAATTCTTCTAGTTTCCCTTCCACTGGGACTTTTGGAAACCAAAAGACTGAGATGTGGCATTCTGGTTCTGTGACCAATCCCGAGCATCATGAGATCTATTATGGATCTCCTTAGCTACCATGGCCTTCTCCACTATATCACGTAGATCTCCTGTAGGGACCATCTGCACTTTGTCTGTTATGGCATAGTTCAAACCCTTGATGAAGTGATTGACTTAGAGTTTCTCATCCTTCATGTAGTCCACATAAGGAAGGAGCTAGAGAAACTTGTTCTCATACTTGGCTATTATCATGCCTCTCTATTGTAGGTCATGAAACTCATCGATGCAACGCTACCTGAAATGCTTCGACATATATCGGGCTTAAAATCTCTCTAAAAAGATCTCCCATGTGAGGGTGTCCATGATAAGGTGACACTTAACCTCCTCCTGCTTCCACCAAGTGGAAGCATTACTCCTCAACATGTGTACTACAAAGCATGCCTTAAGGTTCCTCTTGTAAGATCGTAACCAAAAGTAACGCTTGAGGCTTAAAAGCCAAGCCTCTGCCTCTATCCCTGCCATAGATCCTGAAAAGGGTGGTGGTTGTAATCTGATAAGATCTCAGATCAAGTCCCCTGTGTCACGAGGTACTCTTAGCACAACCACTAGTGGCAGCTCTGGCATGTGTACCGACTCACCCTCATGAACTGCCTATCCTACTACTCATCTAGGAGCGGGAATCCTACTCCGCTCTCGGTGTCTGGCCTGCTAGCCTCCCAGAGGAAATCTATCCATGATAATGCTGGCTAGATTTTGTAGGGCATTAAGAATGTCCTGATTGGGATTAGGTGGTGGTGAGGGTGGAGGCCTCTACTCATCACCTAGCCCCTTGGCTTCTCGCTCATCTCCCTATACTACCACATGTCTGCCTCTGGGTCTATGCTCATGTTAGTGAGCACTACGCATGACTGGAGGCATCCTACACTAAGGACAAATTAACTTTTGGTTAGGAAAATGTAATGGGTTAAAAGGTTCCTAGAGTAGAAAATGCACTCTGATACTAGAATGTAATGCCCAAAATAATCAGACAAAAACACGACATTTTTTTTTTATAAAAGCAAACTGAAATATACACCTAGAATTGTCAGGTTGCACAAAGGCCCTTCGACGTGAAGCCTTGGAATCACAAGCTCGCTAGGGTGAGTCACCCAATGACACAATGGATCATGAGGCAAGCGCTGGTGTGCCTCAGTTCCCTACACGACCGAAGTCATTAAGCGACGAGGAAGGTTAAAGAAGTTTAAAAGGGAATATCATATTCCAAAGGTTTTGTGACGTACAAGGATAAAATGATCTATCCCTATGAATTCTCAAGAGTGATTTAATTCGCTAAGGGATAAATTCAACTAAAAATATCAATTCAAATATTAAGCTAGCTATTACTCATATAACCTAAGCTTTCTTCTCTGATTAATAATCTTTAAGGTTAACAATTTTGTTAAATAAGGTTTATAAAGTTAATTAATACATTAAAAAATATCATTCCTCCAATTTATTCATGTAAAATTCATGTAGAAAATAAGGTTAAGTTTACTATGAGACTTAGCCAAAAACCAATATAATTAAATTAAGAACATTAAAAGAATTTTTCTACTTACTAACAATTTATTATTTTGATATAAAATTTCTAAGAAACTAATCCATAACTTATTTTAATTAACGATAATGATGTAATAAAATGAAGAGAATAATTCAACCATTTCTATTAATGTTTAAATTTTCTAATCTTTATATATATCTCTCAAATAACCCACTAACTAAAAGATAACAAATTAATATTTCACCTTTTAAATAAAATAGCTACTAACTATACGAGATTATAACCACATTTCAATGAATGATTAATTCACTCTATGCTCAAAAAAAATAAATGGCTACAACTATATCAATACAAAAGTTCATAATAGAATACATAACTTACTAAAATATAATGATTTAATAATAAATGGCGCTCCAAACCCTAATTCAGAATTAGGGTTTGGGGCCTCATTAAAACTTATTCAAACCCTAAAATCTCTCATTATTTCATTTTCTCTTTGTGTGCAGGTTGAAGAGGATTGCAGATGATAAACTCAGCCAAGTTTCTCTCAAGAGTGAGAGGGTGAACTATGGCAAGAGATCCCTTTCTCTATAAGGGAATCTCTCACATTTGCACCAGATAATTCCCATTTCAGTGTAGAAGAAGTGGGTATATTTGTTTTAGAAATAGGCATCTGTGAATGATGAAAATATTCTCAGATCTAGGAATAGATTTCATATCTTGGCTCTTTTATCTAAATGCCATCATATTCACAACAATTGTAAATAGGTTTTAGCTTAATGATATAGGCATTACTGATTCTTAATAATATTACTCTTCTCTTTTTTTTAATTTTATTATTACAAGTTTGCAAGAAGAAACCCTCTGTTTATTTATGCCAGAATGATATCCTTTGTTTGTGTTTTCATTTTATGGTGCTATACAGGTTTATAACCCTTGACTGTAGTTTATAGCAGTGATGAAGGTAGGGTCACTGCCATGGCTCTAAGCCACGAATAGTGTAGGGCACTGTTCATGGCTTAGAGCCACGCCTGCATTGTTCGTCGGTTAGAGCCACGGTGCAGTGACTCTAAGTCACGACAATATACTATCACACAAGGAAAAGCAGAAGGGCTTCGGCCCTAATACTATGCGATATATGTTCTTTTTTAAATTTTATTTAATCAACATTCGATGATATATGAATATAATATTGTATATTATAAACTATACATTATTCATTGTATAGTTTATAATATTTAATATTATGTTATATAACATTACCATTTTATTTATTTAAGGATATTTTACATTGTAGAATATAATAGTATATATTATATAATATACATTAAATTTAGTATAGTATATAATATATATTATTATAATTCAGTTTTACAGATTGTTAATTTTATTAAATTTAGCTTTTCGTCCAATGCATAATATATATATATATATATATATATATATATATATATATATATATATATATATATATATATATATATATATATATATATAATATTATACAAATTATTATGTATAATATATATATATATAATATATATATTATACATAATAATTTGTATAATATTATATATATATATATATATTCAAAGATATAATTTCCAAAAAAGTAGACTTAAGGGTAGGAACAAAATTTTAAGATGAAGATGAGGTATATAAATCATAAATAAATATACTATAGGAATCTAAACTACAATTCATTATAAGCAACATATTTAGAATAATTTAAACTATTTATTTTCCATTCCATAGTGCAACATAAACAACTAAAATATGCTACTATTTAATTAACATCTTCCTACAACATTTAAGTTTTAGTTTGGTCATATTCATACTTATTCTAAAATGATCTTCTAATCATTAGTTCAATATTGATTTTGTCTTTTTCAATCATCTACAGATTTTTTTTTATATTTACAATTCTTAATAGAAGATAATAAGTAAATAGTTTCCAGAAATATATTTAACCCTTAATTCAAAACTGTGTAAACATACTAGAGACACAAATTTAATATCTAATTCTCTGCTATAGGAACTTCATCATTTTCTGGATAATAAAATAAATTAACACTTCCAGATTTATAACTAATCCACTAAACTATACAACAGAGAATTGAATCTAAATTTCTAATAAAAGATACAGATTTAGGACTATTTTAAGAAAGCAAATATTTTGGCTCAATACAGGAAATGACTAACCAACCAGTCTAAAGTTTCCAGCTTTAATAATATTACAATATCTTTATGCAAGAATTAAACAATTAAAAGAAAGAACAAGTTCTCTCAACTAGAGACATTTCAAAACCATCTTTAGGAACTTTCAACTTAATCTTTAACCTTTAGATTTGGACTACTCCTTCAAGCCAGGAACCAAGACCTGCAATTACTAGAATTTTTCACATGGCCACCCCCGAGCTTGGAGAAACAATAATAGGATAGGATACACTCAAGCAACATAAAACATAAACATATAACAAAAATTAGGAACTTAGATTCTCACAATAAACTCCCTTCCCAAGCCTGCACAATGGGTTCTTACATAGAATCCATACAATGGGTGAAGGTGGAATCTTCCTTATGGAGTCACCTAGCTTATATTAAACAACATATGTAGCATGTATTACTAGCCTTCCCAAGGCCCTTCCAACCCAAATAGCTCAAATCCATGAGCAACAACAACAACACCCTTATGGCCCCCAAACACCCTTATGACCACCAAATAGCATAAGAAGGTTCTCATGGTTGTGTTGGAAATATAGATGGAGTAACTGAGAGGGGGGGTGAATCAGTTAACCACAAAAATATTACCACAGATCCCTTAGATGTCTTATTAAATCATTTACTACTATTACTCGACAAACATATAGAGAAATGATGTAACTTAGTTATTTCAGTGAGTTTTAATTATAACTGATCTTAAGTATTCATTAGTAATTAACATGCATGCATAAAGAAAATAACATGAACACATGTGACACCAGATTTAACGTGGAAACCCAATCTGGGAAAAACCACCAATATAACTAGTTACTATTTTTCACTCTTCTGAAGTGAGCCCTATTAAGAGCCAACTTGGTTAAAGGTTACAAAACACACTGTTAGGTGTGACCTTGTTAGAGGATTTAATCACCCTATTAGGAGTGGCCTTGTGAGAGATCTTTGAAACAATTCAATAGAACTATCACCTTGTTAGAGGATTTACAAAATGGCTGTTAAACCAACTCTGTTAAGAGATTTTGAAATCACTACTACAACGGTAAGAAAGTAACAATGAAATGACCTGAATAAGATGTAACTGAATTGCTGATTACAAATCTCTATTCTGCTTCACTAGATCCTTCCTGATCAAATATATCTTCACTGCTCCTCAAGGATATCTAGCCATCCTTCAAAATTTGCACACACCTTCCTTCAAAATGATCAATTCATTTGCATGTTCGCTCATCCATCCATTCACACATCCACACACTGAATTCTCAACTTGACCTTTTATATATACCATTCAGATTGTTAAGTCGGCTCATATACACATTAAAAACACTAATAATCATTACCTCAGTCGGCTGGAATAAATAAACTTTATTTCTTAAAATTAACAAAATCCTTCATTAGATGACCTTGCTCAGTAAACACTGATCCTGAAAAGATTTCCTTTGTAGACCAAATGAAGCTCGATTACCACTACAAATTCTGTAAAATCCTTTGGAGACCAAGTGAACTCAGTAAACACTAACTTTTCTTCGTTAACCATGGAAGCTCAATTAACACTATTTTCTGCCATATTTTCCTTTGACACTCGAGTGATCTCGGCAAACACTGAAAATCACTTAGCTGATCAATTGAGCTCGGTAGACACAAAGTGATAATTGATATGAAATTTGTGTGACATCAAGGACAACACACAATTAGACAATTGTATGCAACAATCTCCCTCTTTGGCATTGATGGCAACACAACATGTCATAGCACAATGAAATTTCAAAGAAAACATAGAGTAAGGAACATATCCTTAGTTTCATTCTGATTCTCATCTATGAGAACTCCCTCTGTCAGTGTAAGCTCTTCTTGTCTACAAACTTCTCTCTCTGACTGTAAACTCTCCCTCTTAACTTCTCCCTCTTAGAGAAATTTCTTGAGATATGATAGCAAATTTCTTGAGATATGAGTACTGATTCATATGCAATGATTCTTTGACTATGCTGCATCAACTGACTGATCTTCAACATGCTTTGGTTGATGCATCACTAAAACTTTATTTAGTGAACTTCGGATAGGGGAATGACCCCTAACTTACCTCTTAGATACAAAAATGCATCCTTAGGTAGTGGCTTGGTGAATATATCTGTAATCTGTTCTTTTGTATGAACATATTCCAATCTGATTTCCTTGTCCTGCACCAATTCTCTAACAAAGTGATATTTTATAGCAATGTGCTTGGTTTTGGAATGCATTACTAGATTTTTTGAAATATTTATTGCACTTGTGTTATCACAAAATATAACAACTGGTTCTTTGATCTCAACCTTCATGCCTTCCAATAACTATTTAAACCAAACAATGTTAGAGCAGTTTACTACTGTAGCAACATATTCTGCTTCTGCTATGGATTGGGATGTGCAATTTTGATTTTTACTGGTCCAAGATACCAACCTCTTGCCAAGAAAGAATGCTCCACCACTTTTACTCTTTCTATCATCAATGTTTCCTGCCCAATCAGCATCAGTAAACACTTTTAAAGTCCAGATTGCCTCCAAATTTATACCACAAGCCATAATCTTTAGTTCCTTTCAAGTATCTCAAGATTCTTTTGATTGCCATCATATGATTTTCTCTGGGTTTTGCTGAGAATCTTGCTACTATACCAACTGCTAAGGCAATATCAGGCCTTGTATGAACTACATAGTGTAATTTTCCAATCATTGATCTGTATAAGGTCTGATCTACTTCTTTTGAATCATCATCTTTGGTAAGCTTTAGTCCATTACACATGGGGGGTACCAACTGGTTTTGAATCTTCCATACCAAACTTCTTAAGTATTTCCTTGATATATTTAGACTGAGTAATGTAGATACCATTCTTGCTCTACTGAATCTGAAGACCAACAAAGAAATTTATTTGCCTAAACATAGACATTTTAAATTCTTTGTTCATTTTCTCTAAAAATTCTTTGCACTGATCATCATTACCTGTAAACACAATATCATCCACAAATATTTCTACCAAAACAATTTTGTTATCTGGTCCTTCCTTGATGTACAAACTACTATTATCATTAGCTCTTTTGAAACCAATTTGAATAAGATAGTTATGTAATCTTTCATACCATGCTCTAGGGGCTTGTTTCAGACCATACAATGCTTTGTGTAACTTGCAGACCATATTCCTTTTGTCTAGATCAATAAAACTTTCAAGTTGCTCAATGTAGACTTCTTCATCAAGAATACCATTGAGAAATGCATATTTTACATCCATCTGATAGACCTTAAATCCTTTATGTGCTGCATATGCAAGTAGAGTTCATACACCTTATAATCTTGCAACAGGAGCAAAAGTCTCACCATAATCTATGCCTTCTTCTTGAGAATATCCTTTACACACCAATCTAGCTTTATTTCTTGATACTTGACCATCTTCATTCAACTTATTCCTGAATACCCATTTTGTTCCAATTACATTTTTATCTTTAGGCCTAGGTACAAGAGTCCATGTTTTGTTCTTCTCTATTTGTTTTATTTCTTCATTCATAACCTCAATCCAACTTTCATTTTCCAATGCATCTTTGACATTTCTAGGTTCAAAATCAGCAAGTAAACATGTACCTTTTAGTTTACTTTTTGTCATAGTACCTTCTGATTTGTTTCCAATAATCTAATCTGGTGTATGATGCCTCCTGACATACTTGGCCAATATAGGTTCTTTGCCTCTTGAATGAGTTACATTGTCATCTTCTTGAATTTCATCTTGAAGTTCTGGTTGCTCAGGCTCATTAGATGTTGGCTCGGTAGCTTCAGACTAAGACTCGGGTCCTTGTGACTCGGTTTGAACTTCTTCTTGTGACTCGGTTACTATACTGGGCTCGGTAGATGCAGTCTCCTTATTGACAGATGTGTTTGGTAATGTATCAGGTTCAATGTAAACAAATCTCCTGTAATCATCTGGTTCCTTTTTGCTTTCTTCTTGAGTATTTTATGCAAACTCATCAACTTTCACATGTGCACTTTCTATGATTTTGTGAGTAGACAAATTCAAACATCTATATGCCTTACTCTTGCAAGAATATCCCAAAAATATTCCTTCATCACTTTTCACATCAAATTTGCCTTTTCTAGATTCTTTTAAGATGTAACATTTACTACCAAATACTTTCAGGTAACTTACATTAGGTTTATAGCCATACCATAACTCATAAGGAGTTTTGAATGTGTCTTTCTTCAACTATACTCAATTTAAGGTATGAACTATAGTGCTGATAGCTTCCTTCTAGTATTTCATAGTAATGTTCTTTTCAATCATTAGAGTCCTTGCACAATCCATGATAGATCTATTCCTCCTTTCAGCTATTCCATTCTGCTTAGGAGTTCCTGGGGTGGATACCTATCTTTTGATTCCTCTTTCAATGCAAAAATTATTGAATTCATGGGAGATGAATTCACCACCTCTGTCTGATCTCAAGCACTTCATTCTTTTCCCTATTTCCTTTTCTACTCTTGCCAAATACCATTTGAATTTTTCAAATGCTTCTGAATTTTCTCTTAGATACATAACAGTCATCATTCTAGAGTAGTCAACAACAAAGAGAATAAAGAATTTTTCTCCAGTATAGCTCTCAATTCCAATAGGTCCACACAAATCAGTATGCACAATTTCCAAAATATCTTCAGACTGATAGTTTTTACTTTTAAAACTAGTCTTTCCCATTTTACCAATCTGACAATTCTTGCATAGACCAACATTAGGTTTCTTCAAAGTAGGAATGCCTCTTACTTTCTTGAATTTGCTTATTTTCACCATGTTATCAAAATTTACATGACATAACCTTTTGTGCCATAACCAAATTTCTTCAATTTGAGCAATAAAACATGAGCATTCACCAAGATCAAGATAAATCAAGTTACCTTTGGTTTGTTTGCCTGATCCAATCAGTTTTCCCTTGTCATCCAGCAGTCTTGCTTTGCCATGCATGAATTCAACCTTGAATCCAATGTTGATTAGCTATGCTACACTTAGAATATTATGCTTTAGTCCTTCAACCCAATATGCATTATCACATATAAGTTCTTTGGTTAATGAGATTTGTCCTCTTCCTTTAATGCAACAAGGTTCATTGTTTTCAAACCTTACATTACCACCATCATAGTCTTCAAAGTGTTCAAACTTTGTTTTGTCACCTGTCATATGATGTGAACATCCACTATCTATGATCCATGTATCATTTTTGCTTACATGAGAGATAAGTGCCATCTTATCTTCATCATCATCAGATTCATTTTTTACAGCAATGTAGACAATTTCATCTTCACTATTATCAGAATCCTTAGCCATAAAACATGTTTTCTTATCTTTATCCTTGAATGATTTGAAATTATTTTTGCCATTGTACTTGTGACCTTTCTTCTCATCCTTTCTTTGCTTGTTTGGGCACCTAGCTGCAATATGACCAATTTTTTCACATGAAAAATAGATTAAGGGAGTTTTACCTTTGTATTTACCTCTACCTCTAGAATATTTCTTTGCAAGTAATGCTTCAATAACTTCAAGATCACTATCAGAACTTTCCTTTGATTCTTCTTCACTCTCTGACTAGATGTCCTTTATTTTCTTTCCCTTCTTAAGTGAAAGTTTGGCCTCAAATGTTGATTCAATATTTTTGGAAGTTGGAACATAGTTGTCATAGTTATCCAACTCAAAGGCTGTCAATCTTCCCACTAAGGCATCCAAAGTTATATTGTGATTTTCTTCACATCTTCTTTCTTGAATAGCAGATACTCTTATTGCATAGATAGGGAGTAATGTTCTGAGAACCTTACTTATAACAGTTTCATCATCAATTGTTCCTCCAGAAGCTCTGATTGCACTAACACTTGCCTTGATCCTTTCAACATATTTTGCAATGTTTTCATCTTCTCTCATTTTCATCTAATCAAACTATCCTCTTAGGCTTTCTACTTTGGCTCTCTTCACATTGTCATTACCACCATAAATTTTCTTCAACTTGTTCCACATTGCATAAGCAGTTGTGCAGTCTTTGATCTCATCAAATTCTTCATAGCTGAGAGCTGATGCAATGTCTATCATCATGGTGTTATGGTTCTTTTTCTCTGCAATGTCTTCAATAGATAATGTGCCAGTAGGAGCTATATATTCTTCATCAAGATATTTGCATCCAGAATCACCAATGGAAGCCAGATGAAGTCTCATGAGTCCTTGCCATGCTGAAAAGTTATCTCCGTTAAGCCTTGGAATTTATCGCTTGTAAGACATCCTGATCTTTAGCTTAGGTCCTTGAAACCCTTCCTGCAAGCACCAAATGCTCTAATACCAATTGTTGGAAATATAGATGGAGTAATTGAGAGGCGGGGTGAATCAGTTAACCACAAAAATATTACCACAGATCCCTTAGATGTCTTATTAAATCATTTACTACTGTTACTTGGAAAACATACAAAGAAATGCTGTAACTCGGTTATTGCAGTGAGTGTTAATTATAACTAATCTTAAGCATTCATTAGTGATTAACATGCATGCATAAAGAAAATAACATGAACACATGTGACATTAGATTTAACATGGAAACCCAATTTGGGAAAAACCACCAATGTAACTAGTTACTATTTTTCACTCTTTTGAAGTGAGCCTTGTTAGGAGCCAACCTGGTTAAAGGTTACAAAACACACTGTTAGGTGTGACCTTGTTAGAGGATTTAATCACCCTATTAGGAGTAGCCTTGTAAGAGGTCTTTGAAACAATTCAATAGAACTGTCACCTTGTTAGAGGATTTACAAAATGGTTGTTAAACCAACTCTATTAAGAGATTTTGAAATCACTGCTACAACGGTAAGAAAGTAACAATGAAATGACCTGAATAAGATGCAACTGAATTTCTGATTATAGATCTCTATTCTACTTCACTAGATTCTTCTTGATCAAATATATCTTCGCTACTCCTCAAGGATATCTAGACATCCTTCAAAATTTGCACACACCTTCCTTCAAAATGATCAATTCATTTGCATGTTCGCTCATCCATCCATTTACACATCCACACACTGAATTCTCAACTTGACCTTTTATATATACCATTCAGATTGTTAAGTCAGCTCATATACACGTTACAAAAACTAATAATCATTACCTCAGTCGGCTGGAATAAATAAACTTTATTTCTCAAAATTAAAAAAATCCTTCATTAGCCGACCTTGCTCGGTAAACACTGATCCTGAAAAGATTTCCTTTGTAGACCAAATGAAGCTCGATTACCACTACGAATTCTGTAACATCCTTTGGAGACCAAGTGAACTCGGTAAACACTAACTTTTCTTTGTTAACCATGGAAGCTCGGTTAACACTATTTTTTGCCATATTTTCCTTTGACGCCCAAGTGATCTCGGCAAACACTGAAAATTGCTTAGCTGACCAATTGAGCTCGGTAGACACACAGTGATAATTGATATGACATTTGTGTGACATCAAGGACAACACACAATTAGACAATTGTATCCAGCAGGTTGACCATACAATCATGCACTCATATAGAAGGAAATCCCAACTTAGGCCCTTCACCCCAATATATATATATATATATATATATATATATATATATATATATATATATATGATTATTTTGAAATTATATATTTAAACTTTTAACAATAAATTATATTTAACATATAAACTTATTTTAAAGAAATTTGTGGTAGGTTAAACATGTTAATTTCAATTAAGTGAATTAATTAGAAAGATTTAAATACAACACCTAAATTGAATGGATTAGCATGCTTTAGGTTAGTGAGTCTATCTTACGAATTAAGTTTAATTTAGTAATTTTGAGTTAGTGCTTTTAATTTTCTTAGTGTTTAAACTATGATTGCAAATTTATTGTATTTCAAAATGTCTTCAATTTTTTTATGCTTAGATGATTTAACATTGAGTTATTTGACACAAGAGAAAAAGTTACCAACTTAAAGATTAGGGTAAGATTAGGGTTAGATAATAATAGTGATTTCCTTCTTATTGTTTAATTAACAACATGAATCTTTCTATTCTATTATAGTTAAGGTAATAGAATTTTATGTGTAATAAGATTTAGTAAGGCATACATACACTTATGGTGAAGTTAAAGTAAATTCTTATCAACATCACGTCAATTAGATATTAATATGTCATAAGTAGATAGGGAATAATTTAACTTAAGTATTTATTTGTATATGATGTTTAACTTTGGTTACTTCATTCATAGTTTGTTGTGGTAGCCTTATATTTCTCTCTTAGTGTTATTGTATGAATATTATAGAGATTTAGAAGATAATTAAAACATAAAAAATGGATAGTATGACTGACATTGTGCATTACTTGATATGTTTCCATTTATTCCATATTTCCATTTTACAATTGACACAATTGCAAATGAGTTGATTCTAGTTGTTAATAGATTCTCTAAAATGGCTCATTTTATTGCTTCTAAAAAAACTAATGATGCCACAAGGATAGCCAACTTATTTTTCTCAGAAGTTGTTTACTCCATGACGTTCCAAAGACTATCACATCTGATAGGGATACTAAATTTTTTAGTCATTTCTGGAGGACCTTATGGAAGAAGATGGGAACACTGTTGCAGTTTAGTAGTGCCTATCATCCCCAAAATGATGGGAAATTTGAGGTGGTCCATAGGAGTTTGGGAAACCCGTTATAGTGCATTGGTGAAAAGCCCAAGTAGTGGGACTTGGCATTGCCTCAAGCAGAGTTTTCTTACAACAGTTGTCTTAATAGATCAACTGGAAAATATCCTTTTCAAATGGTATATGGTAAGAATCCTCAGGGTGTTTTGGACCTTGTACAACTCCCTATGCAAGATAAAGTTAGCGATGATAAGGAATCATTTGCTAAACACCTTCAACAACTTCAACAAGATGTGAGGAGTAAATTGCAGGATAGCAATGAGAGATATAAGGCTGTTGCAGATGTCAGTAGAAGGAGACAAATATTTAATACAGGTGATTTGGTGATGGTGTACTTGAGGTGTGAGAGATTTCCTACTGGCACGTATTGTAATCTGAAATACAAAAAGATAGGTCCTTGCCGAATTCTGAAGAAGATCAATGATAATGCTTATGAGGTTTGTTTGTACCAGATGATTTGTATATTTCTCCTATGTTTAATGTTTCTTCTTTGTATGCATTTCATGGAAAGCTATCTAAGCCACATAGTAGAGATGAGGTCAATTTCCATCACCACCTTCCAAGTAAAAAGAAGGAAAAGATTGCCCACATTGCGGATAAGCATTCTAAAGTCACAAGGAATGGTCATTACAATAGGTACTTGATTCAGTGGGAGGGATTACTAGCGACATATAGCACCTGGATCTCAAAGGGGGAAATAATGAATTTGGACCCCACAAAGTTGCAACAGCTCATAGAGAACCACTTGTAGGAGCTGTGTTCCTTTAAAGAAGAGGAGAATGATGCAAAAACTTCCGGAGGTCATAAAATAAACAGAAACTTCTGGAGGTCATAACTTTTGACTCAGGTATGGGTTTTTGCTGAAATTTTTTGTGTGCATGCTTCAGGAGGTGCCATTTATTTTTTTGATTATCGTAGATTGATTGGGGTCCATTTTGGCACTTTTTTGGGAGCTAAAAGTTTCATTTAGGGCTCTGAAATCAGCTTTTAGTGTTTTTTTTCTAGTTTTTAGAAAGTTATGTTTTGTAATAAATCTGAATTTATGTTTTTAATCTCAGATATTAGTTGGCAATTAATTCTAACTTAGTCGAGGGTATGTTTAGGCAAAAACTAAGCTTTTTCGTGTTGTTTTGAAAATTACCAAAAATGGAAAAAAAAACTATGGGAAAAAGTGCCAAAAAGGGTAATTTTCAGATTTCTTGATTTTCTAGGTTTTTTGGTTATTTAAGAGTTTGTAGAGAATTAGAGAAGCAGTCAGTGATGAATGGAAAATATTGAAGGTTCAAAATCTGTGTGTATTTGTCTTGTACTGGAGTTATGTTATTAAGTACAGAGAGTTGTGTGCTATATCAAATGGATTAGCATGCTTTAGGTTAGTGAGTCTATCTTACAAATTAAGTTTAATTTAATAATTTTGAGTTAGTGCTTTTAATTTTCTTAGTGTTAAACTATGATTGAAAATTTATTGTATTTCAAAATGTCTTTATTTTTTTTATGCTTAGATGATTTAACATTGAGTTATTTGACACAGAGAAAAAGTTACCAACTTGAAGATTGGAGTAAGATTAGGGTTAGATAATAATAGTGATCTCCTTCTATTATTTTTTTAACAAAATGGAATCTTTGTATTTTATTTTAGTTAAGGTAATGGAATTTTATGTGCAATAAGATTTAGTAAGGCATGCATACACTTATGGTGAAGTTAAGATAAATTCTTATCAACGTCACATTAATTAGATATTAATATGTCATAAGTAGATAGGGACAAATCTAACTTAAATATTTATTTGTATATGATGTTGAACATTGGTTACTTCATTCATAGTTTGTTGTGGTAGCCTTATATTTCTCTCTTAGTGTTATTGTATGAATATTATAGAGATTTAGAAGATAATTAAAACATAAAAAATGGATATTATGATTGAAATTGTGCATTACTTGATATGTTTGCATTTATTCCATATTTCCATTTTACAATTGACACAATTGCAAATGAGTTGATTGTATAGTATTATTATAAAAATAATTTCACATCATAGTTAAGACCCTAAAATAACTTAAATAATTAAAAGAACCCAAAATTTACTATTACAAAAATGGGCACTATGATAAAAGTAATAGAAATTCAAAACTATATGGATAGTATTAGTGGCTTCTCCTTTTATAAATGAAAAAAAATGAATTAGAATAAAAATATACACATAATTGTCAAAATAAACTCAAATAATGTGATTTGAAATTTCTTAGCACCAATACATCTACATGATGTTCACTTTGAGACAACGACTTAAATTTATGAACAAACTCATAACATTATTTGACAATTATAGATATTAGAGTGTTTAGAGTTTGGACATTACTTTCATTATATATCCTTTGTGCCAAATAAATCAAATCATCTAGTATAAAAAAACAACATTTTGAAATACAATACAATCATAGTTTTAATACTAATAAAATTAAAGCACTAACTCAAAAATACTATGTGAAACTTCAATTCATAAGATAGTGAAATGACATTAATTTACTATTTAATTACTCAAATGTACGTAAAACTCAACTAGGTAAGTACAACTCAAAGAATATCAACTACCTTAACATGTTTTCATTTGACTAATAATTAATTCATTTACTCTTTTTCAAACTATTCAAATGTTTTATCATTTCTAATACTCAAAAAAATCTACAATTACATTCATTAAAAAAAATTCTAAATATATCTATTTCAATTTAAACATTAAAAAAATAAAAAAAAATAAATAATTGTTTCAACTATACTTTAATTATTCATCCATCTCAAAATAGTGATCGTTTTAAATTTAAGTGAAAAGAGTATTTATCAATTATAAAAATCATTTTATCTTATGCCTTATAATTAATCTCCATTCGTATATTTGTCAAATTTAATATTCCAATATGAGAGCTTACTCTATCCTTGTCCTTATGTTAGATTTAATATTTTAATAAATTCATGGAAGCTATCAATTCATAACGTAGTGAATTGATACATATGTACATTTTGCGAAGTGTTTCTTGACAATACATATTTAATAAATGGATGTATGCATGGTATGCCATGGAATGGGGTGGATGGTGGGGGAATCTGTCGGTTGCATAGATGGCTCCAAAGATACACACCCCAATCATGCATGATAGCAGGTAGGTATTTGGGAAGAATTTTACGTATTTTGTTTGAAGTCGACAATTTATCCATGGGAGAAGAAATGGTCGGAATTAAAAATGATTTTTTCATGTTAGCGGTGAGGAGTTGAAGGAATCTATCTTGATCGACTTATGAAAAACATATGTCATCCACTACGTATTGCTCATTGCCAGGGTTAACCTTGTATTGCAAGTGACTTAAAATTTTGGAGGCCAGTATAAATATTGTGGAAACACAATAAGCTTTGCACGGGACATAAACAACATTGCAAATATTCTTCCATAAAGAATACAAGAACTCGATATACTTTTAGATCAAAGATTGCATACAACAGGCTAGTCCTATGATTTTTATGTCAGCAGGAGACAAATTATAGATGCATTGCAATACAAGGTAAAATTTAACCATACTATCAGGACGTCACTATCAACACTAAATATCTTGCATAGATTCCATAAACAAGTAGAGATGTTTTAAGTATGCTCAAAACTATTGAAACAATTGAAGACATGGTTGTGCCAAATACAAACATGGACATTGATGAAGATCTAAATAAAAATAGCACAACATATACAATGTCAGTTATGTCTAAACAATAAGAAACAACTACAAAGCTACAAATTATTAAGCAAAAATTCCAACTTCAAAACAACACAACTAACATAATTAATTGGCCAGAGATAGACTCATCTCCAGTAAATGAATACAACACTGATGATTTATTGGATATGGCACTTTTGTCTCTCTTCCCAAATGGATCTACATAGGTAATGCAATGACGGATAAGGGAAGTGCACACCCATGAATTCACACAACACTTAATGAGGTTCCATGACAATAGATTTGGAAGGCACCCCCAATTCAGATATTTCATCTTTAATCTCATGTGTAGGCATCGTAATCAAGATGAAATATCCAAATAAGTCAAAGACAATAAAAAAATACACAAATTTTGATATATCCAAATTTTAATAGTTTATGACAAAATAAAATAATTTAAATTTTGTGA